>ML293457.1:0-25243 GCA_005239495.1 Nicotiana undulata | reverse complement strand
CTGAATACCCGATTCATCAACTCCATAAAAGCAGCGGGGGCATTAGTCAACCCAAACGACATATCCAGAAACTCATAATGCCCATAACGAGTGCGAAACGCCGTCTTAGGCACATCAGACGCCATGATCCTCAGCTGATGATAACTAGATCTCAAGTCTATCTTAGAGAACATCGTAGCACCCTGAAGCTGATCAAATAAGTCGTTAATCCTCGGCAAAGGATACTTGTTCTTGATAGTAACCTTATTCAACTGCCGGTAGTCAATACACATCCTCATTGAGCCAGGTTTCTTCTTCACAAACAATACTGGAGCACCCCAAGGTGAAACACTAGGCCTGATGAAGTCTTTATCCAAAAAATCATGTAACTGCTCCTTTAACTCCCTCAACTCTGGCGGAGCCATACGATACAGGGGATTAGAAATGGGCTGAGTGCCCTCAACTAGCTCAATACAAAAATCAATATCCCTGTCGGGTGGCATACCCGGCAGGTCAGCAGGGAATACCTCTGGAAATTCACGAACCACGGGCACAGACTCCATAGAAGAAACATCAGCACTAGAATCACGAACATAGGCCAAATAGGCCAAACAACCCTACTCGACCATGCGCCGAGCCTTCATATAAGAAATAACCCTACCAGAAGAATGACTAAGAGTCCCCCTCCACTCTAAATGAGGCACACCTGGAAAGGCCAAGGTCATTGTCTTGGCATGGCAGTCCATAATAGCATGATAGGGAGATAGCCAATCCATCCCCAATATAACATCAAAGTCAACCATATCAAGAAGCAAGAGATCAACCTGAGTCTCCAGACCACCAATAGCTACTACGCAAGCACGGTAGACTCGATCTACCACTATAGAATCACCCACCGGTGTAGACACATGTACAACATTACCCAAGGAATCACGGGGCATACTCAAATAAGGGGCAAAATATGAAGACACATAGGAGAATGTAGAACCCGTATCAAATAACACTGAAGCCTCTCGGCTGTAAACTGAAACCGTACCTGTAATAACTGCATCAGAAGCCTCAGCATCTGGACGAGCAGGAAAAGCATAACACCGGGGTTGAGCCCCTCCAACCTGTACATATCTGGGTCCACCTGCTACGGGCTGACCTCTACCTCTCATGGCCTGCCCTCCACCTCTATGAGTCTGACTTCCGCCTCTGGAACTACGACCACCACCCCTAGCTAGCTGAGGGGGTGATGGTGCACCTGATGCGGGAACCATGGCACAAGAACCCTGATACTGAGAACCACGAAAACCTTGGGGCCAAAACCTGGAAATATGCCCCATACCACTGCAAGTGAAGCAAGACCTCGGCTACTGAGAATACTGACCCTGGAACTATCCCTGACGACCAGAATGACCACTCTGATAGCTCTGAATCGGCGGTGCCATGATGGACGCTGAAGGTGCACTACGGGATACCTGGAGTGCCGACTGATCAGGCCTAGGAGGATGACCTCTGCCAAAGGGATCCCAGCCTCCAGATGAGGCACCACTGAAATGACCAAAATGACGAGGTCTCTTGTCAGACCCATGTCCACCACCCTAGGATATTACCATCTCAATGCGCCTAGACACATCGGCTGCATCCTGAAAAGAGATATCAGTACCCTNAAACTGCCTCCGAAGATCCTCTCTCTGAGTAACTGGAAGGAACTTCCCCAAGAACAACTCGGAGAACTGAACCCAAGTCAGAGGTGCAGACCCAGCTGGTCTAGTCAAGCAGTAATCTCTCCACCAAGTCTTTGCGGTGCCAGCAAGACGAAATGTAGCAAAATCAACTCCATTGGACTCCACAATGCCCATGTTCCGAAGGACCTCATAACAGTTGTCTAAATAATCCTGGGGATCCTCTGATGGTGTACCAGTAAATGTAGTAGTGAATAACTTGGTGAACCGATCCAACCTCCACAGAGCATCTGTTGACATGGCTTCTCCCTCGACTGCGGGTTCCACAATACCCGACTAAACTACCCTGGCCGTCTGAGGTGCCGGAGTCTGGAACTGAGTGGCAAACTGCTTTGGCGTATGAATAGCAGGAGTCTAGGTCCCTCCCCCAGCCTGAGATCCAGATGGTGCAGTAGGAAGAAGACCGGCCTGAGCCACACTCTCCATGAGTCCCACTAAGCGGACTAGAGCGTCCTGAAGCACTGGGGTGACAATGAACCCTTCCGGGACCTGAGCTGGTCCAACTGGGACTGTCTGAGTAGGAACCTCACCGGGAAAGTCTACATGTGGGTCCTCTACTGGAGCTGCTGCTCTAGCTCTGCCTCGGCCTCTAGCACGGCCTCGGCCTCGGCCCCTCGTATGAGCTGTAATAGGAGGATCAAGATGCTGGTCGGTTGATGAGGAAGCACGCGTTGTCGCCATCTGCGAGAGAGTAAAATAGAGACTCAAATAGTATTCAGATTTTTTTCAATTGGCACGAGAGAGAATGAAAGATATGAAGTTATTCCTAACTTTGCAGCCTCTGGGGATAAGTACAGACGTCTCCATACCGATCCCTCAGACTCTACCAAGTTTTTCCGTGAGTTGTGAGACCTAAGCAACCTAGGGCTCTGATACCAACTTGTCACGACCCAAAATCCCACCTTCGGGCCATGACTGCGTCTAATGTTGAACCCGCTAGACAAGCCAATGTTTGAACTAGATAAAATTCATTAACAACTAACACAGATAAGATAACTAAAGCATCGATGGTCAACAATATTAAGGTTAACAAATAGCCAAAAATAACATAACACTTTTGAAGTAAAACCCATATACAAATCCGAGAACTGGTGTCACATACTCACGAACTGTCTAAGAGATTACAAAAAAACAAAGGTCTGAAAATAAGTACATAGGACTGTCTTTTAAATATAAAGTAAGACATGGCTGAAAGTGAAGAGTAGAAGGTGACGCCAAGGCCCACGAACGTATGTGGGTCTACCTCGATGTCTCCTGTATGAACTGATGAGATGCTCCGACCGTCAGTGATCACCGGGTCCGGCTGCGTAGTCTGCACAACATAAAGAAGTGCAGGTATAGCATCAGTACAACCGATCCCATATACTGAGTAAGTGCCGAGCCTAACCTCGGCAAAGTAGTGACGAGGCTAGGACCAACAACAATATATGTACCTGTGCAATTCTATATAATAACATGAGAATATCGACGGGAATAAGCAAGTAAGACAGATACGGGGAGAACACGCTGGGGGGAAAAAGGGGCAACAAAATGCTAGCACGGTAGAACAGGGTAATAACTGAAATGTAAAAGTAAAAGTAGGAATTTAACTTCTCAAAACAGATAATGAACAGCAAAAGGCACGGCATGTCCCCTCGTGCATAACCTCACAATCACTCGGCACAGAATGTCCCCTCGTGCATATATAATAACACTCGGCATGGAATTTCCCCTCGTTTATATATAATAACACTCGGCACGGAATTTCCCCTCTTGCATAACCTCACAATCACTCGGCAGGGAATGTCCCCTCGTGCATATATGATAACACTCGGCACGGAATGTCCCCTCATGCATATATAATAACACTCGACACTGAATGTCCCCTCGTGCATAACCTCACAATCACTCGGCACGGAATGTCCCCTCATGCATATATAATAACACTCGACACTGAATGTCCCCTCGTGCATAACCTCACAATCACTCGGCACGGAATGTCCCCTCGTGCGAAAAATAACAAACAAAGCAACAATATAATGTAAAAGTCAACACTAAGCAGTCTCAAGTGCATGGAAATACTCAATACAGTTCTATTGCCCCGGCAAGGGGAAATCATCAATTACAGACTCAACCAAATGCCCGACAGGGGTCTTAGCTATAACCAACCTCGCATTAGAAATACAATTTCAACAGTGTAAGCCAAAACTGAAACAAATAACTCAATGACTCTCCACGTCATGAAACAACCGCAAGGTATCACTTTTAATTCATCAATTACTCATAGAGCGGAGAATATTAAGAACACAGTAAGCTTCATCACAAATGACTCACGGGCATGCTTGACCGCAATACATAGACACTCGCCACCACGTCTATACGTTGGACATGAGTTACACATAGCAAATAAGTCTCTATACCTAATCCCTCAAACTGAGGTTAAGCCAAACACTTACCTCGGCTCCGAAAATGCAAGTCAAGCCTCAATCACAGCCTTTCCTTTAGAATCCGACTCCGGAACGGTATTATCTAGACATAATCAACCCAAGTATATCAATAATGGCTCAATAAATCAAACCCATAGCCTAATTATTTATTTTAAAGCATTCTTCCTAAGATTCCAAAATTTGACCCCGGGCCCACACGTTCGGATTTCAAAAATTCTTGAAGGAATCAATTAACCGGAGTCTAAGGATCGAAGTTATGTGATTTATACAAGAATTCATGGTCTCGAATGGATAACTCACCCATTATCCAAAGCCCTAGAATTTATGTCAAATTTTATGATTTCGATATTTTTAAGAGTTAACTAGTTGAATTCTATGTATAATTGGAAATTTGGAGAGAAATTACTAACCTTAGATGATAATATTCTTGGACAGCCTTTCCCCTAGCTCAAAAGCTCTCTAATGGAGGTTGAAGATGGATAAAAGTGAAGAAAACCCGAAATTTTGGACATTTAAAAGGGGCTGCCAACAGGGGTTTCCGCACCTGCGACCTTAGGACCGCACGTGCGGTCTCGCACCTACAAGAAATTGATTGCCCCTGCAGAATAGGGCCTGGGACCCTGGGCTCGCACCTGCGGAGTTAAGAGTCGCACCAGCGGTCCTCCTCCTGCGGAGTTTTGATCCCACCTGCGAAGGCCTGGACCGCAGGTGCGGTCCCGTACCTGCGGCTGGGCAACCGCACCAGCGGTCACACCAGCAGTTGTGAACCAGCTGTGATTTTTGTTGCTTTCTTGCCTCATGCGGGGTTCGGGAGGAACCTAGGCCTACCCGAGCCCCTGTCCAAATATACCAACAAGTCCCAAATCATTAAACAGACTTGCTCGAGCCCACGAAACACTCCACAAAACGCTAAAACTCAAAATCACCCTCTAAAACCCCTGAATTCAAAACTTAAGAACTTTGAAATTCTAGAATTCTATAACAATGCGCCGAACCGACCTATACAACTCGGAATGACTTCAAATTTTGCAGACAAGTCATAAATAACATAACGGAACTATTCCTGATCTCGAAATTGCATTCGGACCTCGGTAGCATAAAATCACATTCCTAACCAAATTTCAAGTTTTATAAAAATCCTCAACACTTTGCTAACTCTAAATTTCCCATTTTGATCCGAAACCCGTCAAATCAAGTCCGTTTTACACCAAATTTCATAGATAAGACAAATAACATATAATAAACCTGTTCCGAGCTCCGAAACTATGATACGGGCCCGACACCGCAGGTTTCACATCAAGGTCCATTTTCATAAGCCTTTATTATTTTCAGAAAATAATTTTCTTTAAAAAGTCATTTCTCGGACTTAGTACCTCGGAATTCGATTCCGGGAATACGCCCAAGTCCCATATTTTCCTACGGACCCTCCGGGACCATCACATCACGGCTCCGGGTCCGTTTACCAAAAATGTTGACCATAGTCAACTTTATTCATTTGATTATCACAAATTCCATTTTTCATCCAATTTCAATATAAAGACTTCCCGGCTACATGCCCGGGCTACGCATGCATGTCGAGGTGAGATTAACAGATGATTTTGGGGCCTCAGAACACAGATTTAGCTAGAATTACATTAGGATGACCTTTTGGGTCATCACACTAACCCTTCGCGAACGCTGCCAGGGGCCCGCGAACGCGAAGGGTAATTTTGCCCAATTATTAAAAATATCCCAAAAATAGAATACCATACGGGAATATCACATTTTCAACCTTCTTCTTCTCCTTCCACCCCCATTGACGATCCTCAAGCTAATTTCCCTCCATAAACACTTGGGTATGTGATTCTAACACCAATTTCTTCCACTTTTCTTCCATAATCACTAGAATCTAGGCCTAAAATCCTAAAATCAAAGTAGAAATTAGGGGTTTTGGGTAGAGTTAGGTTTTTGGGAAAATTGGGTGATTCAACCTCAATTTGGGGTCGGATCTTGAAACAAATTATATATTTTAACTCGTGGGGTTATGGGTGATTGAGTTTTGGTCCGAACCTCGAATTTGGACCAAGCGGGCCCGGGGTCAAATTTTGGTATTTTTGGAAGAATGCTAGAAATTGAATTTCTAGGCTATGGGATTGTGCTATTGAGTCTTTATTGATATTATTGAATTAATTATGCCTAGATATCGTTGTTTCGGAGTCGGATTATAAAGGAAAGACGTCTTAGAGGGTTGATTGCTATACTTTGGACCGAGGTAAGTGTCTTGCCTAACTTTGGTGAGTTGAATATGTATTATCTGATATGTGCTAAGTGATCATCATGTTCATTGCATATGTGAGGTTACGAGTACCTATGCAATGTGTGTCAAGCATGCCCATAAGTCTATTTGATAGAAATTGTAGTATTTNTTGAGAAGTGTTGATACGAATGATAATCCAAGTGTAGAGTATGCGATTGAGGTGATTGGTTATAGCTGAGACCCTTGTCGGGCATTTATTGAGGTATTAATTGATGTTTTCCCCTTGACGGGTGATTTGAACTGTCTATTTCCACTGTGATGTACTCCTTGCCATTATATCTGTTATTGTTTGGTGAGGAAGAGTGTAAAGCACGAAGGGTGATGCCGTGCCATGACATCTGATTACATTGCATAGTGAGGAAGAGTGTAAAGCACGAAGGGTGATGTCGTGCCATGATTCATATTGATTATAAGCACGAAGGTTAACGCCGTGCCATAATTTCCATTGATCATATGCACGAAGATTAATGTTGTGCCATGATTTGCATTGCCTTACATTGTACATTGCATTGTGAGGAAGAGAGTAAAAGCACGAAGGGTGATGTCGTGCCATGATATTTTATTACATTGCATAGTGAGGAAGAGTGTAAAGCACGAAGGGTGATGTCGTGCCATGATATTTGATTACATTGCATTGTGAGGAAGAGAGTAAAAGCACGAAGGGTGATGTCGTGCCATGGTTTCACATTTATGGTACTCATACTTGTTTCGTTGGCTACTGTGTTAGATTGCCTCCCTTGATTACTTCTATCTGTCAATTTGACTGTTTCATTTCACTTGTCCTCATTTTACTGCTCCCGTATCCCTTACTTGTCTTCTTATCCCTTGCCTTGTATTATCCATGTTACCTGCTGTAGAATAGGACAGGTTATCGTTATTGTTAAGTCTAGCCTCATCATTACTTTGGTCGAGGTTAGGCTCGGCACTTACTTAGTACATGGGGTCGGTTGTACTGATGCTACACTGCACTTCTTAATGTTGTGCAGATTCTGCATTCGGACCAGTGGACCGCATTGAGGGAGTCACCTTCAGTCCACCCAGAGCTTCAAGGTATACCCGCTGGCATTCGTGGGCCTTGGTGTCTCTCCTACATTTGGATTCCTCATTGTCTTACTTTTTCTCCTAGTTTCAAGACAATTATATATTTCTTTTCAGACTCTGTATTTAGCACTCAGTTTAGATAATTCGTGAGGTTGTGACACCCCGGTTTTGGGATTATGCAATGCTGTTATCTTTACTATGTCATTACGCATTTTCAGAGTATTGTTACATTTCCGCCGTTAAAGTTATAAAGTATGTTGGTTATGTCAGTTAAGATTTGAAGAGTACTAAATTTTACTACTGTTGGATTGATTTAAAAATATTAACTTGTAGTTTACGTTGGCTTGTCTAGCGGGTTCAACGTTAGACGCAGTCACGGTCTGAAAGGTGGGATTTCGGGTCGTGACACTAGATCTGGGGTTGGTTGAACTATGTTTTTAAATGATGTTAAACATTTTTATGAATTATAAAGTGAGACTCTCGCTGTAAATGTAGGGAATTTCTGAAAGAAACCTTTAATCAAATGAAATGTGTGGCTTGCCTGATTTCACGATAGGCGTCATCACGATTGGGTATTTAGGGTCGTGACATTAATACACCACACCAAACAATAGATAAGAAATAATATATGCATAACTAATGCTTGCATTACTAACTCATGCTCTTTGTATTACTAATACACCTTATTCCACACTATTTTTGTACACCATACCAAACCACCCCTTAAAGGCCAAATATACCCTTCTACAAAAAAAGGTTTAAATGTAGGGAAAAAGGCTATTAATTCCCCTGTACTATTGGAAATAATGCACTTTTATCCCCCGTTTTACTTTACGTTCAATCCCCACCCTACCGTTAACAAAGTTGATGTAATTACCCCTAACCATAACGGTTGGTTGATATGGCAGCTGGCCCCCTCTAGTTTTTCCAAGTCAGCTGCCAAGTCAGCTTTCCATTAAGTTAAAAGCCCCAAATCGATCCCCAAATTAGATTGACCCAATTTCACTCCTAAAATCTTGACCCGTATCCCGTAATTGTTTGCTCACTAAATAAATAGAAATACCCCATGTAAAAAGAGTAGAGGCCTTCATTTGGTCGAACCTTCTGGTACTTGAAAGAAAATGAGAGAACTTAACCGGTCAGAATCCTTGCACCCAGTGCCAGTTTAAGCAAAGGTAAGAAATTATTCCAAGAAATTTGATGTTTTTGTTAGTTTTATCTCTTTGTTGTATGTAACTGAAGTGAAGTTTTACTGGGGTTTTGAATCCCTTTCAGATTTGTTCTTAGTTGGTTAGGGATTTCAGTTCCCTTTTTATTTATCGATTATATGAAGTTGATAAGTGTGTGTAACTGAAGTGCAGTTGTCATAGGGTTTCTAATTTGTTGTTTATTGAAGTTAGGGTTTACAGAGTAGTTCTTGGTTGGTTAGGGCTTTCGCTTCTCCCTTTCTTTGTCGATAATTTCAAGCTGATAGGTGTGTGTTTTGCTTTTGTATTCACTTGCATGTGATTTTACATTATTAAACCCTAATTTTATTCTTTTTGTTTGCATGTGCCTCATCTGGTATTGAAAAGTCATTTGGTATTTTAGGGTTTCAATTTTAATATTTTGTGGTCCTAACTTCCTTTAGTTTTTTTAATAGAAAATAAGTGAATCATATTTTTTCTATTTGCTTTCATTTGTTCTTTTCTACGTTGTTTATTGGAGGGTGGGGTTGGGGACACTTTATCCATGGCTCCATCTATTAGTTTATTGAGGTTGACTGATTTCTTCAATGTGTGGATTATTCTATTTTATTCTGCCTTTGTGCCTTTATTTGCCTATATTTTTGTACCTTATATTATTACATTTTATGCAGCCTTCCATTAGTCTTTGTTTGTTTATGTTGAATGATTTTAGTGTATGTTATAATCTTTCTATATTTTTTATATTATGTGATTTTAGTTTGTCTTAAATATGTGTATTCTTTATTATGCAGTTTACTAACAATGGTCCTACTAGATTAGGTCTTCCATCATGGTGGAGAGTGGGTCACGAAACCACTCGTGGCATACTCAAGAAAATTTCTGCACATCAAGAAAGGTTTTGACTCTGACTTGTTTCCCTATAATGATTTAGTAGATGAATATGTTTCTAACCTGGTGTATATAGGAGTCCAACAACTTATAGTTAACGGTCATTCTAGTACATATTATGAAATAGAAGGTGATTATGGCATTAGGACTTTGTGAACAACCAGTTTAATGTTATTAACATATTTGCTGTAGAGGAATGCCAAGTATTAATGTACTTAATATAATCCATCACAATGAGCATGATGAACTAGATGAACTTTTGAAGCTGCCACTGATTGTGATCAAAGTGATAATTGTTATGACAATGAATATGCTATTTCTTCGTACTATGATTCTAATAGACTAGAGAAGCTTTTTACACAAAAGAAGAGGGACATTAACGATAAATTGACCGACTATAAAGAGGTGGATAGGTCCACAACATTCAAAGATATTGTTGAAGCTAGGGAAGTGAATAATATGTATGCACTTGCAAATGCTTATGGGTTGAAGCAACTTAAAAGTGACCCAACTAGGCTTAGGTACATTTGGGAAGTTGGATGCCCTTTTGTATGTCATATATCTAGGAGTTCATCGGGGGTAGGGCTGAATTCAGGACCTTAAATTCTGAGCACTCTTGTGAACTTGCATATGAGAATCATACAGTTAATGCCAAGACCATTGCTGCATACATCAAGAGAGGGTTGCAAGAGGATCCAAAAATTATGTTTAGAGAGATGAGGACAAGCTTGAAGGCTGCATTTAATGTAAATGTTAGTGAGGCAAAGTGTAAAAGGGAAAAGAGATTGATTTTGGAGAGTCTATAAGGTAGTTTTACTGATGAATATAATAAGTTGGTGGCATATGTTAATAAACTAAAGTTTAGTAATCCTGGAAGTGATGTGGTAGATAACTTATCAAAGGATGCTATTGTTGAAGGCAAGAGAAAGTTCCTAAGGATGTACATATCTTTTCATGCAATGAAGATAGGGTTTAAGAGTGGGTTGAGGACTTTTATAGGGTTGGATGGAACTTTTTTGAAAAGGAAAGTTAAGGGTCAGATTTTGGTGGCAGTTGGTCAAGACTCTGCAAACCATTTTTTTCCATTAGCTTGGGCTATTATGGATAAAGATAGGAGAAGGGATCACTTTTATCTCAGATATGCAAAAGATATGAACACTTTACTTCATTATTTTCTTATTTTACTAATTTGTATATATATATTATAATTCTTCTTCTTTCTTTTATATGTAGGGGTTGATTGATTCAATATCAGGAGTTCTTCCTAAGTCACACCATAAATTTTGTGTAATACACATAGAAGCAAACTGGTGCACGAGATGGGGGGTCTGGGGAATACAAGAAATATCTTTGGTGGGAAACTTGGAGTACCTATGAAGAGGACTTCCAAGATCAGTTAAAGAGTATGAGCCAAGTGGATGATGATGGTAAAGATGATGTTGAAGATCTGTTAAAGTATCCACCTACCTACGGGAGTAGGCCATTGTTTGGTACTACCTGCAAGAACCAGTCGATGGATAATAACATGACTGAGTCCTTCAATGCATGGATATTGCAAGCCAGACACAGGCCAATTATAAATATGTTAGAGGAGATCATAATCAAGGTTATGAATATGTTGATTGATAATGAAGCTGAAGTGATAGGTGGTGAAGTGAATACAGTCCCAAGACTCTAAATTTGTATAACCAATTCACGAGAATTGCACAATAGTGTCATGTGAATGGCACGGCTGACCAAGGTTATGAAGTGACAGATGGTAGTGATATGCAAACTGTCAATCTGGGGAAAAATATTCACTTACAGGACATGGGACCTTTGTAGAGTCCCATGTCCTCATGCAATATGTGCCCTATTGTACAAGAAGGTTGACCATTTAAGTTAGATTCATTGGTACCTTTCCAAATAGGCATATCTCCAAACATATTCTCATAAGTTACAACCTATGAGAAGAGAAACGTTCTGGAAGATAGAACCCTCACAAAATATGGAATCGTCTGAATTTGTAAGGCAGGATGGTAGGCCAAAAGTTAAAAGAACAAGAGGGACAAATGAGCCCCTTAATAGGCAGGGGTAATGGTCTCAATCCAGAAAATGGAGAGTAATGACATGTAATAACTGTGGAGAACTTAGACATAATGCTAGGGGATATGCCAAGGTAATCTATCTCTTGAAAAATAAAATTATGCTTTTATTTTATTCTTCCTTGTTCTAACATATAATTTTGTATGTTGATAATAACACTCTAAAAGATAACAGCCAATGGATGGCACAACAAAGGGAAAAAAGAAGAAAAAAATAAAGAACTTTGGTTGATGAACCTGATGATGAACAACCTATATCCCCAGCTGCTGCAGATATCCCAACTGAAGATGACTTCCATTTATCAGCACCCTAACCTCGTCAAAACAGTCAATCCAGCAACTTTGTGCTTATGCCAACCCCTGCAGTTCAAAGGCAATTTCCAACAAGCAATGAATGTCCAGATTTTGAGATCCCTAACTTTGAACCTGAGAATAATATAGTTATAAGACCAAAGAGTATCTCAGAAGCAAGGACAAGAATCCAACTGAGGCAGCAAAGTGTACCAACTACAACAAGGCAAATTGGATTTGTTGGTGATTCAATTAGTGTGAGTCCTAACATGGTTGGAAAATTCTACCATCATTGGAAATCAGTTGAACAAACAATGGTTTACCAAGTTGCAAGCAAGAAAGGGTAGTGGTACGGAGAAGAAGTGATGGAAATTTGCTTTTAGTGAACTTTTACGATGTAAATTTTGAAAGTGTTGTAATTACTGCCATGATAGTAAACTTTATATTTTGGTTGTGGTTCTTTAGTTGTGGAAGTTGGATGCCATGTAATAATTAGGTGTTGACATCTTTTTGGATTATAATATGGTATCCAGTTGTTTTATTAAATGCACTTTATGAATGTTGATAGTTGGTGAACGTTCAGTTAATTTTTTTTCATTTTTTTCCCTTTTCAATTTAAATTTTCCGGTTATCTAGTTATTCATTTTTACGAATGGAATGTAAGTTTTTCAGTTTTACACTTGCTGCTATCTTTTATGTCAAATGAATTGGATTAGAAGCAATTAAATGACTTAGTTATTCAACATGGCATTTAGATCTGTCAAATATGCACAACATAACTAGTAAGGGAAAAAAACAAATACTACTACACCAACATCATCATACACTAAGGTAAAAAACAAACCAATAAATACTACTACAACATCATCATCAAATCTGTAGAACATGGCTGGAAAGCTACTACAACATGGCTTAATTGACCTAAAAGTCAGCTACACATATATAACTCAAAATCATCAACCTTAACTTTGCAAAAACGTTACTTCATCATCGAGGCTGCAAAAAAAACCAAGAAACATTTCCCAAGAAATCATAAGCAGCATTCTTGTATTTGCAAGTTTATCTTCTAACTTGATGACTTTATTCACTTCATATTGGTGTATAGCCTTCATGGCAATTACTTCTTCCTTAAATTTGTCCCTTTGCATCTTAATCTCATCCATCAACGATGTTAAATCTTTAATATTAATCCAATCACTTTGCGGGAAGATTTCATCTTCCCATTCCCAAAACCCAGCTTTATGGTCCTAAAACGCCAAAAAATGAGTAACGGTCAAGGAGAGGCGGTGACTATGGTTCTTTACGTTATTTTGATGGGCCAACAAATTTTTAGGCGATCCGGGTCTTGTCTCCTAGACCTATGTTGGAGGCGTGGGCGATAGCACACGAAAATCTAAGAATCAGGCAGAATTCTAGTTTTATGGCCCTAAAATGCCACTAAATAAGTAACGATCGTGGTGAGGTGGCGAGTATTGTTCCTTAGGTCATTTTGTATGGGCCGAAAAAAAATTTGGTCATTCGAGTTCGGGCGCCTAAGCTTATATAGGAGGCATGGGCTATAGCATGCGAAAATCTGGTAATCGGGTAAAATTCTAATTTTATGGCCCAAAATAGCGAAAATACAAGTAATTGTTGTGGCGAGGCTTTGACTAGTTCCTTAGGTCATTTTTTATAGGTAGTCAAAATTTTAGGCAATGCAGGTCTTGGTTCCCGGGCCTATGCAGGTTGCATGTGCTATAAAACACGAAAAACTAGAAATGGGACAAAATTAATGTTTTATGGCCCTAAAACACTAAAAAAGAGTAACGATCATAGTGAAACGGTGACTATTGTTTCTTAGGTCATTTTTATGGGCCGTTAGAATTTTAGAAGATCTAGGTTCGGTCTCTCGAGCCCATGCGGGAGGCGTGTAACACACAAAAATCTGAAAATTGGGTGGAATTCTAGTTTTATTGCCCTAAAACACCAAAAAACGAGTAACGGTCGTGGCGAGGTGGTGACTATTGTTCCTTGTGCCATTTTTATGGGCCAAAAACATTTAAGGCGATACCGATCCGGGTCCTAGCGCCCAAACTCGTGCAGGAGGCATGGCGTATGAAAATTTTGGAATCAGGCAGAATTTCAGTTTTATGCCCCTAAAACACCAAAATATAAGCAACAGTCATGGCGAGGTGGTGGAAATTTTTCCTTTGGTCATTTTTGATGGGCTGACAAAATTTTAGGCGATCCGGTTTGGTCGCCCACACCCATGCAAAATGTGTGTGCGATAACACATGAAAATCTGAGAATCGGGCGAAATTTCAGTTTTGTGACCCTAAAACACCGAGTAACGGTCATGGAGAGGCGGTGACTATCGTTACTTAGGCCCTTTTTGATGGGACGATAAACTTTTAGGCAATTCAGGTCCGGTCGCCCAGGCCCATGTAGGAGGCGTAAGCTATAGAATGCGAAAATCTCGGAATCGAGCGAAATTCTAGTTATATGGCTTTAAAATTCCAAAAAATGAGTAATGGTCATAGAGAGGCAGTAACTATTGTTCCGTAGATAGTTTTTGATGAGCCGATAATATTTTAAGCGATTCGGGTCTCGTCACCCAAGCATATGCGGGAGGCGCAGGCTATAGTATACGAAAATTTTAGAATCGGACGGAATGCTAATATTATGGCCCTAAAAGAGCAAAAAATGAGTAATAGTCATGGCGAGGCGGTGGCTATTGTTACTTAGGTCATTTTTGGGAATCGGCGGAATTACAGTTTTATAGCCCTAAAATGCCGAAAATAAGTAATTGTCATTGCGAGGCGGTGACTATTGTCCCGTAGGTTATTTTTGATTGGCCGTCAAAATTTTAAGTGATTCGGGTCTAGTATCCCAGGCCCATGCAGGAGGCGTGGGTTATAACATACGAAAATATAAGAATCAGGCGGAACTTTAGTTTTATGACACTAAAATACCAAAAATGAGTAGCGGTAATGGCGAGGCGGTGATTATTATTCCGTAGGTTATTTATGATGGGCCGTAAAAATTTTAAGTGATACAAGTCCGGTCTCCTAAGCCTATGTAGGAGGCGTGGGCTATAGCACACGGAAATCTAGGAATTGGGCGGAATTTTAGTTTTATGAACCTAAAATGTCAAAAAATGAGTAAAGATCATGGTTAGGCAGTGACTATTATTTCTTAGATCATTTTTGATAGGTCGACAAAATTTTGGGCGATCCGAGTCCGTTTTCCCGTGCCCATGCACGAGACGTGGGCTATTACATACAAAAATCTGAGAATTCAGCGGAATTTCAGTTTTATGGCCCTAAAACGCCAAAAACAAGTAACGGTCATGGCGATGCGGTAACTATTGTTTCGTAGGTAATTTCTTATAGACCATCAAAATTTTGAGCGATTCGAGTCCGGTCGGCCGGGCCCATGCAGGAGGCGAGGGCTATAGCACACGGAAATCTAGGACATGGGTGGAATTTTAGTTTTACGAACCTAAAATGCTAAAAAATGAATAACAGTCATAGAGAGGCAGTGACTATTGTTCTTTACATCATTTTTTACAGGAAAAAATATTTTTTGGAGATCCGGGTCCGGTTGCTCGGGCCCATGCAGGAAGTGTGGGCTATAGCACACGAAAATCTCGTAATCGTGCAAAATTCCAATTTATAGCCCTAAAATGCCAAAAAATGAATAATGGTCATAGAAAGGCGGTGACTATTGTTCTGTAGGTCATTTTATAGGGGCTGACAAAATTTTAGGCGATCCAGGTCTGTTCACCCGAGCCCATGCATGAGGCATAGACTACTACTGCACACGAAAATTTGGGAACCATGTGGAATTTAAGTTTTTATGGCCCTAAAACGCCAAAAAATGAGTAATGGTCATGGCGAGGTGATGACTATTATTTCTTAGATCATTTTTTATTGTCCTTCAAAATTGTAAGCGAACCTGTTCCGGTCGCCCAGGACCATGCAAGAGTGGTGGGCTATAGCACACAAAAATCAGGGAATCGAGCGGAATTTTAGTTTTATGGCCTTAAAATGCCAAAAAAAATGAGTAACAGTCATGGCTAGGCGGTGTTTATTATTCTTTAGGTAAATTTTGATGGGCCGAAAAAATTATAGGTGATTCGGGTCTGGTCGCTCGGGGCCATGGAGGAGGCGTGTGCTATAGCACATAATAATCTGGAAATCGGGCAAAATTCAAGTTTTAAGGCCCTAAAATGCCAAAAAATGAGTAATGGTCATGACAAGGTGGTGACTATTATTCCGTAGGTCATTTTTTATAGGCTGACAAAATTTTAGCCGATCAAGAATTGTTCGTCCGCGCCCGTGCACGAGGCGTGGGCTACTGCACACGAAATTTTGGGAATCAGGCAATATTCTAGTTTTGCGGCCCTAAAATATCAAAAAAATAAATAATAGTTAAAGAGAGGCGATGACTATTGTTCTGTAGGTCATTTTTGTGGGCAGTCAAAATTTGAAGTGATCTGGGTCTAGTCGCCCAGGCCCATGCATAAGGCGTGGGTTATAGCCCACAAAAATCTGGGAATCGGGCACAATTCCAGTCCTGGCCCTAAAATGCCAAAAATTGAGTAATATTCATGGAGAAGCAGTGACGATTATTTCTTAGGTCGCTTTTGATGGGCCAGAAAATTTTTAGAGGATACGTGTCCGGTTTTCTGGGCCCATACAGGAGGCATGTGCTATAGCACATAGAAATCTAAAAATCGGGCTGAAATTCAATTTGGTAGTCCTATAATGCCAAAAAATGAGTAATGGAAATGGAGAGGCGGTGACTATTGTCCTTAGCTCATTTTTTATTGGGTCGGTAAGATTTTAGGCGATCTAGGTCCGGTCGCTCGGGCCCATGTAGGAGGCGTGGGCTATAGCACACGAAAATTTAGGAATCCAACGAAATTAGTTATGACGAGGTGGTGCCTATTGTTCCTTAGGTCATTTTTTATGGGCCGACAAAATTTTAGGCAATCCGGGTCCGTCAGCCTGTGTCCATGCACGAGGCGTGGGCTATTACATACAAAAATCTGGGAATTAAGCGGAATATCATGGCGATACGGTGAATATTGTTTCGCAGGTCATTTTGGATGGGCTGTCAAAATTCTGAGCGATCTGAGTCCGGTCGGCCAGGCCCATGCAGGAGATGTGGGCTATAGCACACGAAAATCTAGGAATAGGGTGCAATTCCAGTATTACAGTCCTATAACGCTAAAACCCGAATAAAATCATAGAGAGGCAGTGACAATTTTTCTTTAGATCATTTTTTATAGGCCGACAAAAGTTTAAGCGACTCGGGTCCGGTTGTCCAGGCCCATGCAGGAGGCGTGTGCTACAGCACATAAAAATTTGCAAATCGGGCAGAATTTTAGTTTGAAGGCTCTAAAATACCAAAAAACGAGTAATGGTCATGGTGGGGCGGTGACTATTGTTACTTAAGTCATTTTTGATAAATCGGTAAAATTTTAGGCGATCCAGGTCCGGTCGCTCAGGCCCATGCAGTAGTCGTGGGCTATAGCAAATGAAATCTAGTTTTATGACCCTAAAATGCGCAAAAAGGAGTAACTTCATGGCGATGCGGTTATTATATTAGCCAGTAAAATTTTAGACGGTGACTATTTTTCCTTAGGTCACTTTTGATGGGTCGGTAAAATTTTAGGTGATCCAGGTCCGGTCCCTCAGGCGCATGTAGGAGGCATGGGATATAGCACACAAAATCTAGGAATCAGACAGAATTCTAGTTTTATGACACCAATACCAAAAAATGAGTAACGATCATAATGAGGCGGTTATTTTATTGGCCAGTAAAATTTTAGGTGGTCCGTGTCCGATTTCTCAGGCCCATGAAAGAGGCGAGGGAGATACCATACAAAAATCATGGAATTGGACGAAATTCAAACTTTATGGCCCTAAAATGCAAAAATACGAGTAACGGTCATGACGAGGCGGTGACTATTGTTTATTATGTCATTTTTATGACCCTAAAATGCTGAAAAATGAGTAACGGTCTTCGCGGGGCGGTGATTATTGTTCCTTGGGTCATTTTTATGGGTCACCAACATTTTAGGCGATTCTTGTGTGGTCGCCCGAGCCAATATAGGAGGTGTGCGCTATGCACACGAAAATCTAGGAATCTAGAGAAATTTTAATTTTATGATCGTAAAGTTCTAAAAAATGAGTAACTGTCATGGAGGAGCGGTAACTATTGTTCCTTGTATTGTTTTTACAGATCGGTAAAATTTTACGTGATCTGGGTCCGATTGCCCAATCCCATAAAGGATGCGTGGTCTATAGCACACGAAAATATGGTAATGTGGCGGAATTCCAATTTTATGGCCCTAATATGCAAAAAAATGAATATAGTCATGGCGAGATGGTGATTACTGTTCCTTAAATTTTTTTGATAGGCCGTGAAACTTTTAGGCGATCTGGGTTCGATCGTCTGGGCCCATACAAGTGGTATGGGCCATAGCACACAAAAATCTTGGAATGGAGCGAAATTCCGATTTTATGGGATGAAAATGCCGAAAAATGATTAACTATCATGGCGAGGTGATGATTATTTTTTTGTAGGTTGTTTTTGATGGACCCTCAATATTTTAGGCGATCTATTCTGGTATCATGGGCCCATACAAAAGGCGTGGGTTATAGCACACGAAAATTTATGAATCGGGCGGGTTATTCCAGGTTATTCCAAAAAATAATAACGGTTGTGGTGAGGTAGTTACTATTGTTCCTTAGGTCGTTCTTATGGGCCGATAAAAGTTATGGCGATTAGAATCTGGTTGCTTGGGCCCATGGTGGAGGTGTGGGCTTTATTACATGAAAATTTGGAAATCGAGTGGAATTCCAGTTTTATGGCCCTAAAACACCAAAAGATGAGTAACGACCATGGAGAGTCGGTAATTATTGTTCCTTAAGTCATTTTTGATAGGCCGAAAATATTTTAGGCGATTCGGGTCCAGTCATCCCAGCCTATGCAAGAGAAGTGGGCTATAACACACGAAAATCTGGGAATCGTGTGGAATTCCAGTTTTATGAACCTAAAACACCAAGTACGAGTAATGATCATGGCGAGGCGATGACTATATTAGTTAATTTTTTATGGGATGACAAATTATTAGATGATCCAGGTCTGATCGCCGAGGCTTATGCAAGAGGCGTGACTATAGCACAAGAAAATCTAGGAATCAGGCGGAATTCCAGTTTTTTGGCCCTAAAACCCCAATATTTGAGTAACGGTCATGGCAAGGCGGTGACTAATATTCTTAGGTCATTTTTGATAGACCGGTAAAATTTTAAGCTATCCGGGTCCGGGTGCCCTATCCCATGTAGGAGGCGTGGGCTATAACACAATAAAATCCGGGAATCGGGGGCAATTAAATTTGTGGCCCTAAATCGCCAAAAAGTAACGGTCATGTAAAGACGGTGACTATTTTTCCTTACGCTATTTTTATGGGTCGACAAAATTGTAGGCAATCCGGGTCCGGTCGCCGGGCCCAAGCAAGAAGCGTGGGCTATATTGCACCTGAAAATCTGGGAATGGGGTGGAATTTCAGTGTTATGGCCCTAATATAACAAACAATGAGTAAAGGCCATGGCGAGGCAGTGATTATTGTTCCTTGGGTCATTATTAGTTAGCTGCCAAAATTTTAAGTGATCCTGGCCCAGTTGCCCGGGCCTATGTAGGAGGCGCAGACAATAGCATAGAAAATATGGGAATCGAGCGAAACTCTGACTTTATGGCCCTAATACGCTAGAAAATTAGTAACGGTCATTTGTGAGGCGGTGACTATTGTTCCTTAGGTCGTTATTGATGGGCCGACAACATTTTAGGCAATCCAAGTCCGGTCGTCGAGCCCATGTAGGATGTGTGGGTTATAGTACACGAAAATTGGGGAATCATGTGAAATTCCAATTTTATGGCCTGAAAAAGCGAAAAAATGAGTAACGTTCATGGAGAGGCGGAGCTATTATTGTTTAGGTCGTTTTTTATGGGCCGGTAATATTTTAGACGATCCAGGTCTAAGCGCGGGCCCATGTAGAAGGTGAGGGCTATAACACACGAAAAATGGGGAATTAGACATAATTCCAGTTTTATGATCCTAAAATACCAAAGTACGAGTAATGGTGATGGCGAGGCGGTGAATATTGTTCCTAGGACTTTTTGGTTGGGCCGAAAAAAATATAAGCGATCCTGGCGGCCCGAGCTCATGCAGGAGGCCTGGGCTATACCACACAAGAATCTACTAATCGAGCGGAATTATAATTTTATGGCCCTAAAATGCCAAAATACGAGTAACGATCAAGGCAAGACAATGACTATTATTCCTTAGGTCATTTTTGATGGGCTGTAAAAATTTTAGACGATCTGGGTCCGGTCGTCAGTCTCATGCACGAAGCATGGGCTATAGCACACGAAAATTTGATATGAGGCGAAATTCCAGTTTCATGTCCTTAAAACGCCAAAGAACAAGCAAAGGTCATGGCGAGGTGGTAACTATTGTTATTTAGGCCATTTTTGATGGACCGATAAAATTTTAGGCGATCCAGTTCTAGGCTTCCGGGCCCATGCAGGAGGCATGGGTTATAACACACGAAAATTAGGGAATCGGACGGAATTCCAGTTTTATGGCCCTAAAATGCAAAAACAAAAATAAGTAATGAACATGGCGAGGCGGTGACTATTGTTCCTTAAGCATTTTTTATAGGCCGGCAAAATTTTAGGCGACCAGAGTCCGGTTTCCTAGTCCCATACATAAGGCATGTGTTATAGCACACGAAAATCAAGGAATCAGGTGAAATTCCAACTTTATAGTCATAAAACGGCAAAATACGAGTAACGGTCATGGAGAGACAATGACTATTGTTACTTAGGTTATTTTTCATAAGCCAACAAAAAATTTTGGCGATCCAGGTCTGGTTTCCCGGACCCATGCAGGAGCCGTGGGCCATAGCACACGAAAATCTAGAAATCAGGCGAAATTTCAGTTTTATAGCCCAAAACGCAAAAAAACAATGAGTAACATCAGGGCGAAGTGGTGAATATTATTCCTAGGATCGTTTTTTATGGGCCGAAAATTTTTTAAGCGATTCGAGTCTGGTCGCTCAGGCATATGCAAGTTGCGTGGGCTATAGCACACGAAAAGCTGGAATCAGGCGAAATTCCAGTTTTATGACCCTAGAACGTCAAAAAATGAGTAAAGGTCTTGGCGATGCGGTGACTATTGGTCCTTAGGTTTTTTTGGACGGGCTGACAAAAGTTTAGGTGATTCGGGTCCGGACGTCCGGGCCCACGCTAAAGGCCCATGCTATATAGCACACGAAAATCTTGGAGAGGGGAAGAAATCTTGTTTTATGGCCTTAAAATGCCAAAAATGAGTAACGATAATGGAGAGACAGTGACTATTGTTCCTTAGATCGATTTTTATTGGAAAACTAAATATTAGGAGATCCTGTTCAGGGCGTTCATGCCCACGCAGGAGACATGGGCTATAGTACTCAAAAGTCTGGAAATCGGGCAGAATTCCAATTTTATGGCCATAGAACGCCAAAAAATGAGTAAATATCATGGCAAGACGATGACTATTGTTCCTTAGGTCATTTTTGATGGGCCAGAAAATTTTAGGCGGGTCCGGTCTCCTAGTCCCATGCAGGAGGCGTGGGCTATAGCACACGAAAATCTGGATATCAGACAGACTTCCAGTTTTATGGCCCTAAAATGCCAAATAACGAACAACGGTCATGGCGAGGAAGAAACTATTGTTCCTTAGTTCATTTTGATGGGCCAATAAATATTTATTCAATCTGCGTCTAGGCTCTTAGGCCCATGCAGGAGGCGTGGCTATAGCATACGAAAATCAGGGAATCTGAAGAAATTCCAATTTTATGTCCCTGAAAAGTCGTATGGAGAAGCGGTGACTATTGTTCCTTAAATAATTTTTGATGGGCTGGAAAAGTTTTAGGAAATCCAATCCATGTCGCCTAGGCGCATAGAATGCGTGTATATAACACACAAAAATCAAGGAATCAAGCCGAACTCTAGCTTTATGGTCCTAAAACGGCAAAATATGAGTAATAGTCATGGTGAGACGACGACCATTATTACTTAGGTCATTTTTTATAAGCCAGATAAACTTTAAGATCCAGGTCCGATTTCCCGGGCTATGCATGAGGCATGGGCTAAAGCACACGAAGATTCTAGGAATCGGGCGGAATTCCAGTTTATGGCCCAAAACGCAAAAACAAATAGAGTAAATCTCATGGAGAGGTAGTGACTATTGCTACTAAGACTATTTTTGAATGGCCAAATATTTTTTAAGCAATTCGAGTCTGGTCGCCCGGGCCTATGCAAGTGGCGTGGGTTATAACACACGAAAATTTGAGAACCGGGTGGAATTTCAATTTTTATGACCCTAAAGCACAATAAAATGAGTAAAGAACATGGCGATATAATGAATATTGTTCCTTAGGTTGTTTGGATAGGCCGAAATTTTTTTAGGTGATTCAAATCCGGGCGTCCAGGCCCATGCCAGAGGCATGGGCTATATAACACACGAAAATCTGGGAGTCAGGTGGAATTCTAATTTTATGGCCATAAAATGCCAGAAAATGAGTAATTGTCATGGAGAAACGGTGACTATTATTCCTTAGGCCATTTTTGATGGGTCGACAAAAGTTAAGGCGATCCGAGTCCTATCGCTTGGGCCAATGTAGCAGACGTGGGTTATAGTACACGAAAATCTGGGATCCGGCGGAATTCCAGTTTTATTGCCCTAAAACAAAAAAAAAGAGTAAAGATCGTGGTGAGGAGGTGACTATTGTTCCTTGGGTTATTTTCGATAAGCTTGCAAAATTTTAGGTGATCCGTGTCCGGGCGCTCGCGAAAATCTGGGAGTCGGGTAGAATTCCAGTTAGATGGCCATAAATTGCCAAAAAATGAGTACGGCCATGAAGAAGCAGTGAATCTTGTTCCTTAGATTGTTTTTTATGGGTTAAATAAATTTTAGGCAATCTGAGTGGGGGTGTTTGGGCCCATGTAGGAGGCGTGAGATATAGCACACGAAAATATGAGAATTAGGCAGAATTCAAATTTATGGCAATAAAACTCTAAAACACGAGTAACTTTCGTGATGAGACGGTGACTATAGTTCGTTAGGCCATTTTTGATGGGTCGTAAAAGTTAGACGGTGACAAAAATCTTGGAATGCAGCGAAATTCCAGTTTTATGGCCTTAAAATCTCAAAATACGAGTAAGGGTCATGGCGAGGCGGTCACTATTACTCCTTAGGTTGTTTCTTATGTGCGAAAAAATTTAGGCGATCCGTGTCCAGTCGTCTGGGCCCATGCAGGAGGCATGGGCTGTAGCACATGTAAATCGAGGAATTTGGGATAATTTCAATTTTTTGACCCTAAATACCAAAAACCGAGTAATGATCATGGAGAGATGGTTACTATTGTTCCTTAGGTCATTTTTGACGGGTCGGCAAAATTTTAAGCGATCAGGGTCCGGTCGCTCGGGTCCATGCAGGAGGCGTGGGCTATGCACACGAATTTTTGGGAAATGGGCGAAATTCTAGTTTTATGGCCCTAAAACTTCAAAAATAGGTAACGGTCATGGAGAGGGGGTGAATTTTATTTTGTAGGTTGTTTTTGATATGCGAGCAAAATTTTAGGCGATCCGGGTTCGATCTCCCAGGCCCATACAGGAGGCGTGGGCTATAACACACGAAAATTTTGAAATAGGGCGAAATTTCAGTTTTATGGCCCTAAAACTCCAACAAAAAAGTAATGATCATGACAAGGCGGTGACTATTATTCCTAAGGTTGTTTTTGATCAGCTGGCAAAATTTTAGGTGATCTGTATCCGGGCGCCCGGGTCCATGCAGGAGGCCTGGGTTCTAGCACACAAAAATCTGGTAATTAGGCGGAATTCTAGTTTTATGACCCTAAAACACCAAAAAATGAGTTACGTTCATGAAGAGGCCGAGACTACTATTCTTTAGGTTGATAGCCTATTTGGAGGACTCTCAACCTGTCTATCTGGACCTGCGGGCATGAAATGTTGCGTCCCCAAGCAAAAGGGACGTCAGTACAAATAATGTACCGAGTATGTAAGGAATGACAATAAGTAAATAATAGACATGAGAGAAACATGTAGTAAAATACTCGACATGTAAGTCTGAATAAATCTGTAAATCATGAAATACTCATAGTGTCATGCATATGCTTATGAATGTCATGACGTGCATAGGTACATGTGTTTATAACATCATCAAGGCTCTGAGGGTATCCCATCACATCATCTCGGCCACTGTGGGCAAAATCATCAATGTATACCAGTTGATCAGGTGGTGGTTCGTATATAACGTCGTAACCTTTTCCCATATTCCATATACATATAATATACATATAACGCCATTTGGTCATGGGTCAATGTACATGTATAAATGAATCCAATGCATGAGAAGTACGTCAATAAAATCTCTCGGGATGTCATAAGACCATTATGCCTCTAATTAATATCATAAAGTAACCTTTATCAACTTACGTATTTTCTGAGACCCATGAACATATGATAGAATAATAGGACACATGGGGAATCAAGAACATAAGCATCTCTAGTATTTCTATGAATAGAGTCATTTATGGAAGTTGTGCATTTGATCGTTTCGTTTGTATCGTATGGATCATGCCAAAAGGAAAGAAGGGATAGCCTTAACATACCTGAGCCGATTCTCTTGACAATATCTCTAACACGCGTCAATTGCGACGACACGTAACGACAAATCGAAGTAGGGAAAAATCCGTATGATATTCTTGATATCATAGCACGTTATTTCTTATCCGAATAATACTAACTCCATCGAAGAATAAAACTTGCGATGATAATGACAATTAAACCCCTTAATCACCAACATTGCTGGTCTATGTGTCACGACCCCAAATCCTTACAGGCCGTGATGGCGCCTATCGTGGAACTAGGCTAGCCAACAATCATATTGCTACGCTTTTGTTCAATTAAAATAGTTCACAATTAAATAATAAGAAAGCAACCATAGCATAAATGATATAATTAAGTCTTAACATCCCCATAATATTCTAAACAACCTCCCAAGAACTGAAGTCAATAGTCATGAGCATATAAGGATAATTAAATCTAACTCTGCTAAAACTATAGTATGTGTCTCTGAATCAAATGCTAATACTAAATAAGGAAGGGAAATGGAGAAGCTGTGGGCGCTGACAGCTACCTCGAATTCCCGTGAATGCTGCTATCGAACCTGCGTCAGCTACTGCTGCGAACTAGTACCTGAATC
>ML293456.1:101353-169903 GCA_005239495.1 Nicotiana undulata | reverse complement strand
GAAAATAGAGTGGATTGAGACACTTAGTCTCTAACAAGAGCTTTAGAGTTGAAAAAGTCAACTTAAACTACCTCGGAATGCGGGTTTTATGGTTCGAATAGCTTCGTTAGGTCATTTTGGACTTGCCCGCAAAATTTCAGGTCATTCGGAGATGGTTTGGTTGGGTTTTTGATCAAATGCGTGTTTCGGAAGTTTTTGGAAATCATAGGTTTGAATTGGATGAGAATTAATGGTTTTGATGTAGTTTTTGGTGTTTTAATGGCTCGACAAAGTTTGAATAACCATGTTTGATATGTTGGTATGTTTGGTTGGGGTCCCGAGGGGCTCGGGATTGAATTCGGTTGTTAAACGGAAAGTTGGAACCCAAATATGCAGCTGAAGCTGCTGTTACTGGTGCGATCGCACTTGCGATGCTTGGGCCGTAGGTGCGGATATCGCAGGCGCGAGAAGGATGGAGCAGGTGCGAGGTTTGGTCTCTAGGGCGGAATGAAGATCGCACCTGCGAGGTCGCAGGTGCAGGGGATGGGGTCGCTGGCGCNGATCGCACCTGCGATGCTTGGGCCGCAGGTGCGGATATCGCAGGCGCGAGAAGGATGGAGCAGGTGCGAGGTTTGGTCTCTAGGGCGGAATGAAGATCGCACCTGCGAGGTCGCAGGTGCAGGGGATGGGGTCGCTGGCGCGGGCTCTGGGTTTTAAGTGAAGAACCGCTGGTGCGGTCAATATGTCGCCTCTGCGGGCCCGCTGTTGCGATAAAGATGCCGCAGGTGTGAAAGAGGTCGCAAGGGAGGATGGAGGTCCGCACCTGCGATGTCGCAGGTGCGGGAAGAGTATCGCGGGTGCGGGACCTGGGCAACTTAAGTGGTTTTCGCAGGTGCGGTTGAAAGGTCGCACTTGCGGAGTCGCAGGTGCGAGAAAGGCACCGCTATTGCGGAAATGCCTGGGCAGAACCTATAAAAGGCAGCCTTCGCGAAATTAGTCTTCTTTCACCATTTTTACACACGGGTTGGAGGTTTTGAAGGGGTTTGAAGAGGGATTTCGTTGTTTCTTCAAGGAGGTAAGTTTCTTGGACTCAAAACTCGTTATATTGTGCATTAAGAACGATTTTAGGTTGAAATCTTTGGTAAAAACAGTAGAAAAATGGTGGTTAGGGCTTGGGTTTAAGAGAAGAAGAATGGGGGAATTGGAGGACCATTTGAGGTCCGATTTTCGTGTTCTTGGTATGGTTAGACTCGGGAAAAGACAAGGAACCTAGTGTTGTGAAAATTTCTGACTTTCGAGACGTGGGCCCGAGGGCCGGGTTTTGACCGAATTCGGGATTTTTGGTATTTTTGCTAAATTTTGATTGGGGGATTGTTCCTTAGCACATTGTGACACTATGTAATTATTTATTGATAGATTTGGAGCATTTGGAGGCCGATTCTCGAGGAAAGATCCCGACGGAGTAGAGTTGATCCGGTTTCGAGGTAAGTAACGGCTTCAACCTTGGAACTGAGGGGTTCAAAACCCCAATGCACATGCTAATTGATGATAGTTACTATGATACACTCGCCAAGTGACGGGCATATGAGTGTTGGTTGATTTGTTGTTGCCCGGCTTATCCCCAGGCACAGTTTAACTGTTGTTCCACCATGATTTTCGGTTCTGTGAAGGCTATTAATGCGTAGAAACTAAAAGAAACATAAGAAATATAAATGATAAGACTTCATGTCTATATGCGAAGACCGGAAAGGGTTCGTTACTGTTGTTTCTATTGCGAACTTTACTTGTGCATACTCAGTCCTGTTATTATACATGTATTCGTATTTCAGTCTCAGAAATCATTTATTTATCATGCATTGCCATTTGTTTGGGCTGTTTACATAATGAAAGTGTTGTGAGGAGACTGGAAAATTTGACTGAGTATGGGCCTAGAGCCGAATGTTGAGATGATATACCCTTCGTGGGCTTGATATATATATAGCGCTTGGGCCATATCCTTGGTGGCCCCTTCGGAGTCTTTACACCCCCAGTGAGCGCACAGTTATTGAGGGATGGATTTCCCTGGACATGGATTTGTCCGAGATATGAGATATAGAGGGATGGATTTCCCTGGACATGGATTTGTCCGAGATATGAGATATAGAGGGATGGATTTCCCTGGACATGGATTTGTCCGAGATATGAGATATAGAGGGATGGATTTCCCTGGACATGGATTTGTCCGAGATATGAGATATAGAGGGATGGATTTCCCTGGACATGGATTTGTCCGAGATATGAGATATAGAGGGATGGATTTCCCTGGACATGGATTTGTCCGAGATATGAGATATAGAGGGATGGATTTCCCTGGACATGGATTTGTCCGAGATATGAGATATAGAGGGATGGATTTCCCTGGACATGGATTTGTCCGAGATATGAGATATAGAGGGATGGATTTCCCTGGACATGGATTTGTCCGAGATATGAGATATAGAGGGATGGATTTCCCTGGACATGGATTTGTCCGAGATATGAGATATAGAGGGATGGATTTCCCTGGACATGGATTTGTCCGAGATATGAGATATAGAGGGATGGATTTCCCTGGACATGGATTTGTCCGAGATATGAGATATAGAGGGATGGATTTCCCTGGACATGGATTTGTCCGAGATATGAGATATAGAGGGATGGATTTCCCTGGACATGGATTTGTCCGAGATATGAGATATAGAGGGATGGATTTCCCTGGACATGGATTTGTCCGAGATATGAGATATAGAGGGATGGATTTCCCTGGTACAGATTATGGATGAGTATGATATCCCGGAGATGGATTTCTCTGAAAGGCTGAATTGGCCTGCTCCCTCGGTACTTAGTGACTGAGTCACCACGTCGTACATGTTACGGGATTGATTTCCCTGAGCCAATGGCCAATTATGCGTACCGAGAGGACCACCTGTGAGAGTTGCATGCTACATACATGGCATTTATTTGTTATTCACGAATTTTGACTAAGTTCTAGGGGTATTTACATAACATGATTGTCACTGATATTCTCGGTTATTTCTGAAACATTCATTATTCGAATTGTTATTTACGGAGGTTGAGTTCGTCACTACCTCCTCAGACCGTAGGTTGTTTTCGTTACTTACCTGCACACTGTGTGTGCAGATCCAGGTGCACCGAGATTTGGCGCGGATCGGTGATAGCAGCTTATCTCTCAGAGCCGACGAGGTAGCAGCTGGTGTTCGCTGTCCCGTCCCTCTTTTCCTTATTTTCCCTCCTGTATTAGAAATTGGAAACTTAAAACTTCAGTATTATTTCTCAGTTGTATTGATGTTAGTAGCTCATGACTGCGTGACTCCAGATCCTAGATTGATTGTTGGAGCCTATTTTCTTTTATTAGACTGTTTTAAATGATTAAAATTTCCGTATTTCTATGAGTTGAGCCAATAATGAGTAAATTTCTCTAGTAAATGAATTGAGTATTGTTGTAGCGGTTGGCTAGCCTAGTTCCACGACAGGCGCCATCACAACCCGGAAATGGGTCGTGACACTTCAAGGGTTCAAAAAGCCTTGGAGGTGAGTGATAGCCAAGAAATTGAAAATTCTTCCTTGGCACTTGAGCAAAGCCAAGATGGACTCTCAAATGCTCAAAATGAGAGGATGATGCTCATGTTAGAGGCCATTCTTGAAAATGAGGAAAAGCACAACCTTACGCTTGAAGAATTGAAACATGATGTGGCTCAAAATGATGAACACATCCATACCTTGGAGGATCAAATGCAAGCATTGATGGGGACTCATCATGCATCTCAAGTTGAAAGTGTGGATGGAAGCCAAGAAGAGTTCAATTCCGAGGGTGAGAGTGAGTGCTACTTTGAGGAATCAAGCCTTGAACATCCGCCAACCGACTCCATGAGTGTTAGTGATGCCAACGAAAATATGGAATTAGATTAAACTTGGATAATTCAAAATTTGGTTGAAATTGACTCTATTCCGAGGGAAGATGAGGATGTCAAAATACGGAAAAATTTGCAAGTTGGAAGTTTGAAGGCACATTCCAAGCGTTTCTCAACATTGGAATTGTGTGGTAAAACGGAAGTTGAACTACACGAGTCAATGGAGTGTTGCGAGGAGGAAAAATTCATACCATACATCTTGCAATTTGAAGAACCAAGGAAGAAAAATGACATTCCTCACATGAGAGCCAAGAAGTGCAAAATGAAGAAATTAAGGCTTGGCTCGGTCATCTACTTACCACCCCCACCGCCCGTGGTCACAAGCTTGATTCCAAGCTTGGCGCTCAATTCATATCATCCAAGTGGCGAGAAAAGTGGTAAAGTTGATTTGCGTCGTGCAACGACGTTAAATGCGGCGCTTGATGGGAGGAAACCCATCGTTTTTCAAAATATTTAGTCATTTTTGAAATTTTCTTTTTAAGATTAGCTTAGTATATTATTTTAAACTAATCTGCCAAGTTTCATATTTTTTTGGAGTTGTTTTGAGCAGGTTGGGGAGACCGGGTGGCCAAACGCAGTGCAAGGAGGGACAAAAATTTCGTTGGGAATTCTGCCCAAGTCTGCGGTGCCCATATCACAATCTGCGATCGCAGATGTGATTCAAAAGGAAAAAATGCGATCGCAGAATGTCAGCAAAAATCTCAGCAAATCTTAATGCTCTGCGATCGCGGAAATAAGTACGCAATCGCGAAGAGTAGAAAATTTTCCTACTCTACGCGATCGCAGGAAATCGACTGCGATCGCAAGCCTCAAAATAAATTACTCTCTGCGGTCAAGACATATCCACTACGATTGCAGTGCTCAGGTGAGTGAACTGGGTTAAAACGCCTGGTGAAATCAAACACTCAGTCTTTCGAAATTAAAACTCAGAGTAGAGAAACTTCCCAACCCCCTGTACCCCTGAAACCGTCTCTAAGCCAAGAATTTTTATCTGTGTTGCATCCAATTGTCATCACTCTCCAAGTATGTAGATTCCTAACTCTATACTTCAGTTGTTTTTCGAAATTTTGTGGAACTCATAAACTGGGCAGCCCCAAAGTGGGATTTTTAGGGCTCGAAAATTGTTCTTCCTCTATTGAAAATTGGGCAATTTACCTCTTGTGTGCTTGCTTGCTATTTGGTTGGTTGAGTGTATGTGTAGAGTTTGTGTAAAAGTGGGGGAGAAATTCATAGAGTGGGTGCTTGAGACTGTAAAACAAATTAAAACCCACTTTGTGTTTGCTAAAATGCCTGAAAGGCTCTGTAAATGGGCGAAGAAGATGACCTCTGCGATCGTGGTTCAATCCTTGAGACCACGTAGGTCTAATTCCACTGGGCCCCTAAATTACACTTCGCGATCGCAACAATTCTTCTGCAATCACATAGCTTCCGCATTTGGGCCACGTCAAATTTCTGATCGCGATCGCGAGAACTGGCCTGGGATCGCAGGCTTCCCAGCCTTTGTTCTTCGCGATCGCAGGCTTCACAGCCTTTGTTCTTCGCGATCGCAAGGCCTTTTCTGCGATCGCAATTCACTAAATCCCAGGCAGCAAAGCAGTGTAGTTGCAAAACTTGGTTCAAAATGCTTTTTACACTGTTTATTTGGCCTAACTACCCCTAAATGCCTTGCTTTAAGTGCCCATATAATTGTTTGACATGATTAATCTCTTTGTAGGGACTTTACACTTCAAAAATGGTCTCGACACCTGTGGAAAACTTTCAAACGCCCGGTGCGCAAGCGGCCGCAGAGGATTACTATGATGCCACCACCTTCTCTTCCCTTAGATGCTCTGAGCGTTATGACAAGCAATTATCCTTAGGCATGATTCGGGAACGAGGCATCCTCCTGACTGACCTGGAGAGCCGATGGCCTGATTTCCAGGGGAGATTGGTCATGAGTGGCTGGATGTGTTATGCAGAGGATCCTAGGCCAGCCAACCATGAAGTCGTCCGTGAGTTCTTCGGAGGCGGACTTTGCTGATGAGTTGGTAGTTACTATGAGGGGCAAAGAAGTCAGGGTAAGTCCTGAGGCGATCAATGCACTCTACCATCTGCCCAATGCTGACAACCAGGTTTATAGAGACCGCGCACAAGAAGTAGGGCTATAGTGGTACATTGATCATTTGCATGGCGGACAGACACCTAACTGGATTAAAAATCACTCCAGGATTGACTCATCAGAGTTTACTGTGGAGGCCAAGACTTGGATCTCCATCATCTGTGCTCGCATCATGCCTTCCAAGAATGAGACAAAAGTGACGATAGAGAAGGCGAGAGTGATATGTGCCATCATGGAGGACATCCAGGTGAATGTCGGGCAGATTATTTATGCTGAGATGGCAGAGGTGGTAGCAGAGAGGACCAGGAGCCTATTCTTTCCGTCCCTGATCACCCAGCTGTGCTACGATGCCGGAGTGGTGCCAAAGCCCACAGAACATGAGCGATAGCCGCAGAAGGACATCCACCTGCTGTTGAGAAAGGGATCTTGAAATGCATAGAAGAAGCGGAAGATTGATGTGGCAACCCCTACCTTTGGTCAGTTTCCTGATGCTATTGAGATACCTGATGATCCTGGAGCTTCTCCTGAGACTTCAACAGCTATCATGCCACTGGAGCAGGGGCCGCTTACTCTCAGGTACATTTCTAGACAGGTCTATGGTGTGGATGCACAGGTCCGCCAGCTTGTAGCTGGCCTTCCTTCTTTACCATCCGAAGGGGCCACTTCTACACCACCCGGAGGGGCCACTTCTGCGGGACCATCTAGCCAGGTACGGCTCCCAACTATAGCCGACCTTGCTAGGGAACAACAAACCATCAAGAGCAAGCTGGGAAAGATCGAGAGGAGGTAGAGGAAGCAGAACAAGTTCCTCACCAAGCTCATGAGCACATTGAGAAAATTCTGTGGTTCGGACGAGGCTAAGGATGAGGATATCGAGCATGCACTTTCCAGCTCTTCTGATGCGGAGTGATACGACACAGGGAGCACCTCCTTCATTTTCTTCTTATCTTGCACAGTTGCATTGGGGACAATGCAATATCTTCGGTTGGGGGTGGCTCTTGTATGATTGTGTGAAATATTGACATCAACTCTGTTTTGTTTTTGGCTAATTATGTACTTGTGTAGATTGGTGAATATTTTAATGTATTAATGATGTTTTGTTAAAGTAGCATTTTCTTTCCTTTTATAGTTTTCTTGTGTTGGTTGGTATTTTTGTTTATGTATAGTAGCATTATTTCTTGGTTTTTCTTTCTACCATGGTTCTTTTCCAAGGAAATTATTTTCGTTGAACCAGGTGACTTTTTCCTATGATGGATATCATGACAATTTTCTTAAGGGATTAAGTCTAGGAGTTAGGTGTGAATAAAGTAGATTTTGGGGTGTAATCTTGCGTCCACAAGCCAACATGTGACTTGTTTGGTACTAATATGATTTAAACCTCGGCATATGAAATTTTTTTTAGAAAATAAAAACAATTTATAATAAGAACTCCTTGTTGTGATTTTTAGATTCTAATTTTGGCTCTTTTATTCACGAAATAGCTTTTTTTTAAGGCTACATGTGACCTCCTTGAGTTTCATTAGTTCCAATTGGATTTTGGATTTATATTCCATTTGAGTTTTCATGTGCTATGTGTGGTGAGCTTTAGTTGCAACATTCATTTGCATCACTTGTGGTCTAGAACTTGCCCGGAATGTCCTTCAAGGCGAAATCATAGACTAACTTGCTTTGAAAAATGATGTTAGGCCTTCCTTGAACCATTTTTGTTCCTAAATTTTCTACCCATAAATATTTTTCCTAGTCAACCCTTTTGAGCCTTTTAATTTTTTTCTCTGGCAACCATGTTACAATATGTTCTTGTGAAACCCTATTTTCCTAAGTAATTTAAAGTATGAATATAGGCTAAAAGCCTACGTTTGGGGGTGGAGGTTGATTAAATTGTGATATGGAGACTTCTAAAAAAGTGAAAAAGTGTTGTATAAAAATAAAATGGAAGAATAGGTGAAACAAAAAAAAAAAAAAAAAGAGAAAAGAGAAGAAAGGGGGGAAAAATTCTTGAAGGAAGGGGACTTTAATTGTTGAAAAAGTGTAGTGCTTAGGGAGGTTTGAGTCATTCTTATGACACACCTTGACCCTTTAAGTCCTAATTAATTTTGAACAAAGTATGTCTAAATTAGTGGAGAAATACATAAAGGGAAAGCCTATGGTACTACTTGTGTGCATTTGAATATCTTTGTGAGAGAGGGAGTTGAGTTTTCTATTGATACCCCTTCTATGTTTTGAATTGAAATTTGTGAGTTTGTGATTCTCTCTTAAGGTGTGAGGGCACATGAGACTCGAATGGTCAATTTAATCCTATTTTCAATTAGGAAGAATGAGCGAAGGAAGAAAATAGTGATGGTGAGGCAAACTTTGAATCTTTATTGTCATGCTTGGTTGTTACTTTGACCAATGTGGTCTTTTGAAAAATGAAACAAAATGTGCAAAAAGATAATAACTCATATGCCTTGGATTAATTGTTGGTACCAACCAAAGTTATTAGATTGAGCTTGAATTGACCTTTTTGACTTGGAATAATACTTGACTTGCCATTGTGCTTAAATGATCTTATCCTTGTTAGAGGTTCTTTATTTTTGAATTGCTTGAGGGCAAGCAATGGTTTAAGTTTGGGGGTTTGATAAGTTGGTATTTTACCAACTTATCTCCTCTCAATATTTAGACTTTGATGTAATTTTGATAGAAAACTAGGACATGTTCTGAGGTTTATTGGCAATTTTCAGGTATTATATGATTTAGAGAAGAAATGGAAGAAATCAAGTCACAATAGACCAAAATGAAGGAAAATGACTGAAGCCTGATGCTCTTCACAATCACAAGGTTTTGTCTGCGATCGCAGAAGTCATGGAGATTGTGAACCGTGATCGCAGAACTGGTTCAAGCGTTCGCGGATAAGAAATGATTATACCTGCTTTGAAGTGTGCTACGCGATCGCAGAGTTTGTCACGCGATCACAGAAGTCAAAGAATTCATTCTACGCGATCGCAGAGTGTCCTCACGCGATCGCAGATCTTTAAAAGGAGAGCCTACGCTATCGCAAACATAGTTCCGCGATCGCAGAGAACAAAGTCTGGGCGAAAACTGGGCAGTTTTGGTATTTCACATTTTAATCCCCAAACCCATCTTATACTCGACCAATCGGATCTTGGCATATCTTTTGGCTTTGTAAATATAATTTTGAGAGAGAAGAATAAGTCTTGAAGCTAGGGCTTTGCACACACACTTGGGTCTTGAATATTTTACCATTGTGGTTAAGGATTTCTTACCCATTTATGTTTATTTCTTCATTTTCTTGCTTTGTATTGATTATCTAAGTGTGTAGTATTATTTCCAATACTTGAATCTTATTTATGGGAATATTCATATTTAAAGTGTGGATTAAATACCTTGTTGTGCTTGTGTATTGAATGATTTTATTATATTTATGAAGTGAGTATTTGTTATTTTAATTATTCTTGTTCTTTAATGTTTCCAAAGGGATTAGCTAACCTTAGGACTCGCCCATTAACTCCGAATTAGTTTTGGAAAGATAATTTGGGGTTGGGAAAGATTAATTAACAAGAACTTGAGGCTTTTGACCCTCATTTTATATATTCTACCTAGGGATAGGATTGAACTACTTGTAGCCAAACCCGGAAGCGTTTAATCTCTTAATTGGGTTAGGAATAATTCAATTAGAAAGTCTTGTTAGTCTTTGGGAAAAACTAATTAAGAATTATTATCCGTGGCTAATTAATATTAACTCACTCATATTTGTAAAATCGTGAAATACATTGGATCGTTACTTGAGTGTAATACCCGATGCCTTCATTCTTGTCGCCATTGATCATTTTACTTGCCTTTTAGATTAGTTTATATTTTTGCATTTTAGTTATAAACACTTTACAAAACCCAAAATCTTATTCGTTTGGCATTGCGCGATAAGTGATAATTCTCTAGCATTCCTAATCCCCCTCATATTGTTCTATGTGGGATTCTACCTCAACCTTGTTGGGTTACTATATTTGACAACGATCGCTTACACTATTTTAAGGTATAAATTGAGCGTATCAAATTTTGGCGCCGTTGCCGGGGAACAATTGGCGTAACTTAGGTTGTTGGAGAAGTAAGCTTAAGCGCTTTGATCTAAACTTTTGAATATTTGTGTAATTATGTTTCTTGTGTATTTTCTTAATTTTTCATTAAAAAAAAATATGGCATCATATAATGATTATTGGTCGGATGGTAGTTGTTCATATTTTGATGACCCTTGTCCTTATTGTAGAGGACCACACTCGTGGCAAAATTGTTTAAATTCTCCCGGGGATGGATTGTGCGCAAAATTTCAAACCCATGAGTGGAGTATTTGTGATATGTGTGGTTGCCAAAATGGTCATTGGGATGATTGTGTATATTTATCCGTCCCTTCCCCGAGCCCCCACTATGATGAATCTACTTTTGGTGATGGAAATTTTAGGGGCAATGAAGTGGAGGAATTTGAGCATGGTAGAAATGGAGAGTTCAAGCTCATGTTGGAGTGCTTACTTGAAGAAGGAAACCATGAGCAAAATGCTTTGGAAGAACTTTTGGAGAATAGTCTCCAAAATGATTTGGAACTTGAAAGGTTTCACTCACAAATGGATGCAATGATTGAGGCTTCAAGGGTTCAAAAAGCCTTGGAGGTGAGTGATAGCCAAGAAATTGAAAATTCTTCCTTGGCGCTTGAACAAAGCCAAGAAGGACTCTCAAATGCTCAAAATGAGAAGATGATGCTCATGTTAGAGGCCATTCTTGAAAATGAGGAAAAGCACAACTTTACGCTTGAAGAATTGAAACATGATGTGGCTCAAAATGATGAACACATCCACACCTTGGAGGATCAAATGCAAGAATTGATAGGGACTCATCATGCATCTCAAGTTGAAAGTGTGGATGGAAGCCAAGAAGAGTTCAATTCCGAGGGTGAGAGTGAGTGCTACTTTGAGGAATCAAGCCTTGAACATCCCCAACCGACTCCATGAGTGTTAGTGATGCCAGCAAAAATATGGAATTAGATTCAACCTGGATAATTGAAAATTTGGTTGAAATTGACTCTATTCCGGGGGAAGATGAGGATGTCAAAATCCGGAAAACTTTGCAAGTTGGAAGTTTGAAGGCACATTCCAAGCATTTCTCAATATTGGAATTGTGTGGTAAAACGGAAGTTGAACTACACGAGTCAATGGAATGTTGCGAGGAGGAAAAATTCATACCATACATCTTGCAATTTGAAGAACCAAGGAAGCAAAATGACATTCCTCACATGAGAGCCAAGAAGTGCAAACTGAAGAAATTAATGCTTGGCTCGGTCATCTACTTACCACCCCTCACCGCCCGTGGTCACAAGCTTGATTCCAAGCTTGGCGCTCAATTCATATCATCCAAGTGGCGAGAAAAGTTGTAAAGTTGATTTGCGTCATGCCACGACGTTAAATGCGGCGCTTGGTGGGAGGCAACCCATCGTTTTTCAAAATTTTTAGTCATTTTTGAAATTTTCTTTTCTAGATTAGTTTAGTATATTATTTTAAACTAATCTGCCAAGTTTCATATTTTTTTGGAGTTGTTTTGAGCAGGTCGGGGAGATCGGGAGGCCAAACGCAGTGCAAGGAGGGACAAAAATTTCATTGGGAATTCTGCCCAAGTCTGCGGCGCCTATATCACAATCTGCGATCGCAGATGTGATTCAAAAGGTAAAAATGTGATCGCAGAATGTCATAAAAAATCTCAGCAAATCTTAATGCTCTGCGATCCCAGAAATTAGTACGCGATCGCGAAGAGTAGAAAATTTTCTTACTCTACGTGATCGCAAGTCTCAAGATAAATTACTCTCTGCGGTCGCGACATATCCACTGCGATCGCAGTGCTCAGGTGAGTGAACTGGGTTAAAACGCCTGGTGAAATCAAACACTCAGTCTTTCGAAATTAAAACTCAGAGTAGAGAAATTTCCCAACCCCCTATACCTCTGAAACCGTCTCTAAGCCAAGAATTTTAATGTGTTGCATCCATTGGTCATCACTCTCCAGGTATGTAGATTCCTAACTCTATACTTCAGTTGTTTTTCAAAAATTTGTGGAACTCATAAACTGGGCAGCCCCAAAGTGGGATTTTTAGGGCTCGAAAATTGTTCTTCCTCTGTTGCAAATTGGGCAATTTACCTCTTGTGTGCTTGCTTGCTGTTAGGTTGGTTGAGTGTATGTGTAGAGTTTGTGTAAAAGTGGGGGAGAAATTCATAGAGTGGGTGCTTGAGACTGTAAAACAAATTAAAACCCACTTTGTGTTTGCTAAAATACCTGAAAGGCTCTGTAAGTTGGCGAAGAAGACGACCTCTGCGATCGCGGTTCAATCCCTGTGATCGCGTAGGTCTAGTTCCACTGCGCCCCTAAATTACACTTCGCGAACGCAACAATTCTTCTGCGATCGCATAGCTTCCGCAATTGGGCCACGTCAAATTTCTCATCGCGATCGCGAGAACTGGCCTGCGATCGCAGGCTTCACAACCTTTGTTCTTTGCGATCGCAGGGCCTTTTCTGCGATCGCAATTCACTAAACCCCAGGAAGCAAAGCAGTGTGCTTGCAAAACTTGGTTCCAAATGCTTTTTACACTGTTTCTTTGGCCTAACTACCCCTAAATGCATTGCTTTAAGTGCCCATATAATTGTTTGACATGATTAATCTCTTTGTAGGGACTTTACACTTCAAAAATGGGATCGACACCTGGGGAAAATGTTCAAACGCCCGGTGCGCAAGCGGCCGCAGAGGATTGCTATGATGCCACCACCTTCTCTTCCCTTAGATTCTCTAGGCGTTATGACAAGCAATTATCCTTAGGCATGATTCGGGAATGAGGCATCCTCCTGACTGACCTGGAGAGCCGATGGCCTGAGTTCCAGGGGTGATTGGTCACGAGTCGCTGGATGTGTTTTGCAGAGGATCCTAGGCCAGCCAACCATGAAGTCGCCCACGAGTTTTATGCTAATGCTTTGGAGGCGGACTTTGCTGATGAGTTGGTAGTTACTATGAGGGGCAAAGAAGCCAGGGTATGTCCTGAGGCGATCAATTCACTCTATTATCTGCCCAATGCTGACAACCAGGTTTACAAAGACCGCGCACAAGAAGCAGGGCTGCAGTGGTACATTGATCATTTGCATGGCGGACAGACACCCAACTGGATTAAAAATCACTCCAAGATCGAGTCATCAGAGTTTACTGCGGAGGCCAAGACTTGGCTCACCATCATCTGTGCTCGCATCATGCCTTCCAAGAATGAGACATAAGTGACGATAGAGAAGGCGAGAGTGATATGTGCCATCATGGAGGACATCCAGGTGAATGTCGGGCAGATCATTTATGCTGAGATGGAAGAGGTGGTAGCAGAGAGGACCAGGAGCCTATTCTTTCCGTCCCTGATCACCCAGCTGCGCTACAATGTCGGAGTGGTGCCAAAGCCCACAGAACAGGAGCGACAACCGCAGAAGAACATCCACCCGCTGTTGAGAAGGGATCTAGAAATTCACAGAAGAAGCGAAATATTGATGTGGCAGCCCCTACCTTTGGCCAGTTTCCTGATGCTATTGAGATACCTGATGATCCTGCAGCTGCTCCTGAGACTTCCACAACTATCATGCCACTGGAGCAGGGGCCGCTTACTCTTAGGTACATTTCTAGATAGGTCTATGGTGTGGATGCACAGGCCCGCCAGCTTGTAGCTGGCCTTCCTTCTGTACCATCCGGAGGGGCCACTTCTACACCACCCGGAGGGGCCACTTCTGCGGGACCATCTAGCCAGGTACGGCTCCCAACTGTAGCCGACCTTGCTAGGGAACAACAAACCATCAAGAGCAAGCTGGGAAAGATCGAGAGGAGGTAGAGGAAGCAGAACAAGTTCCTCACCAAGCTCATGAGCACATTGAGAAAATTCTGTGGCTCGGACGAGGATGAGGATGAGGATATCGAGCATGCACTTTCCAGCTCTTCTGATGTTGAGTGATACGACAGAGGAAGCACCTCCTTCATTTTCTTCTTATCTTGCTCAGTTGCATTGGGGACAATGAAATATCTTCGGTTGGGGGTGGCTCTTGTATGATTGTGTGAAACATTGAAATCAACTCTGTTTTGTTTTTTGCTAATTATGTACTTGTGTAGATTGGTGAATATTTTAATGTATTAATGATGTTTTGTTAAAGTAGCATTTTATTTCCTTCTATAGTTTTCTTGTGTTGGTTGGTATTTTTGTTTATGTATAGTAGCATTATTCTTTGGTTTTTCTTTCTTCCATGGTTCTTTTCCAAGAAAATTATTTTCGTTGAACCAGGTGACTTTTTCCAATGATGGATAGCGTGACAACTTTCTTAAGGGATTATGTCTAGGAGTTAGGTGTGAATAAAGTGGGGTTTGGGGTGCAATCTTGCGCCCACAAGACAACATGTGACTTGTTTGGTACTAATACGATTTAAACCTGGACATATGAAATATATTTTTTTAGAAAAAAAATAAAAATATTTTATAATAAGAATACTCCTTGTTGTGATATTTAGATTCTAATTTTGGCTCTTTTATTCACGAAATAGCTTTTTTTAAGGCTACATGTGACCTCCTTGAGTTTCATTAGTTCCAATTGGATTTTGGATTTATATTCCATTTGAATTTTCATGTGCTATGTGTGGTGAGCTTTAGTTGTAACATTCATTTGCATCACTTGTGGTCTAGAACTTGCCCGGAATGTGATTCAAGGAGAAATCATAGACTAACTTGGTTTGAAAAATGATGTTAGGCCTTCCTTGAACCATTTTTGTTCCTAAATTTCCTACCCATAAATATTTTCCCTAGTCAACCCTTTTGAGCCTTTTAAGTTTTTTCTTTTGCAACCATGTTACAATATGTTCTTGTGAAACCCTATCTCCCTAAGTAATTTAAAGTATGAATATAGGCTAAAAGCCTAAGTTTGGGGGTGGAGGTTGATTAACTTGTTATATGGAGGCTTATAAAAAAGTGAGAAAGTGTTGTATAAAAAAAAATGGAAGAAAGTTTGAATAAATAGAAGACTAGGTGAAACAAAAAAAAAAAAAAAAAAAAAAAAAAAAAAAAAGAGAAAAGAGAAGAAAGGGTGGAAAAATTCTTGAAGGAAGGGGACTTTAATTGTTGAAAAAGTGTTGTGCTTAGATAGGTTTGAGTCATTCTTATGACACACCTTAGACCTTTAAGTACTATTTGATTTTGAACCAAGTATGTCTAAATTAGTGGAGAAATACATAAAGGGCAAGCCTATGGTACTACTTGTGTGCATTTGAATATCTTTGTGTGAGAGAGAGTTGAGTTTTCTATTGACACCCCTTCTATGTTTTGATTTGCAATTTGTGAGTTTGGGATTTTCTCTTAAGGTGTGAGGGCACATGCAACTCGAATGGTGAATTTAATCCCATTTTCAATTGGGAAGAATGAGCGAAGGAAGAAAATAGTGATGGTGAGGCAAACTTTGAATCTTTATTGTCATGCTTGGTTGTTACTTTGACCAATGTGGTCTTTTGAAAAACGAAATGAAATTTGCAAAAAGATAATAACTCATATGCCTTGGATTAATTATTGGTACCAACCAAAGTCATTAGATTGAGCTTGAATTGACCTTTTTGACTTGGAATAATACTTGACTTGCCATTGTGCTTAAATGATCTTATCCTTGTTAGAGGTTCTTTGTTTTTGAATTGCTTGAGGGGAAGCAATGGTTTAAGTTTGGGGGTTTTTACCAACTTATCTCCTCTCAATATTTAGACTTTGATGTAATTTTGATAGAAAGCTAGGACATTTTCTAAGGTTTATTGGCAATTTTCAGGTATTATGTGATTTAGAAAAGAAATGGAAGAAATCAAGTCAAAATACGCCAAAATGAAGGAAAATGACTGAAGCCTGATGCTCCTCGCAATCGCAAGGTTTTGTTTGCGATCGCAGAAGTCATGGAGATTGTGAACGGCGATCGCAGAACTGGTTCAAGCGTTTGCGGATAAGAAATGATTATACCTGCTCTGAAGTGTGCTACGCGATCGCAAAAGTCAAAGAATTCATTCTACGCGATCGCAGAGTGTCCTCACGCGATCGCAAATCTTTAAAATGAGAGCCTACGCTATCGCAAACGTAGTTCTGCGATCACGGAGAACAAAGTCTGGGCGAAAACTGGGCAGTTTTGGTATTTCACATTTTAATCCCCAAACCCTTCTTATACTCGACCAAGCAGATCTTGGCATATCTTTTGGCTTTGTAAATATAATTTTGAGAGAGAAGAACAAGTATTGAAGCTAGGTCTTTGCACACACACTTGGGTCTTGAAGATTTCACCATTGTGGTTAAGGATTTCTTACCCATCTATGTTTATTTCTTCATTTCCTTGCTTTGTATTGATTATCTAAATGTGTAGTATTATTTCCAACACTTGAATCTTGTTTATGGAAATATTCATATTTAATGTGTTGATTAAATACCTTGTTGTGCTTGTGTATTGAATAATTTTATTATATTTATGAAGTGAGTATTTGTTATTTTAATTATTCTTGTTATTTAATGTTTCCAAAGGGATTAGCTAACCCTAGGACTCGCCCATTAACTCCGAATTAATTTTGGAAAAGATAATTTGGGGTTGGGAAAGATTAATTAACAAGAACTTGAGGCTTTAACCCTCATTTTATAGATTCTACCTAGGGATAGGATTGAACAACCTGTAGCCAAACCCGGAAGCGTTTAATATCTTAAATGGGTTAGGAATAATTCAATTAGGAAGTCTTGTTAGTATTTGGGAAAAGCTAATTAAGAATTATTATCCATGGCTAATTAACATTAACTCACTCATATTTGTAAAATCGTGAAATACATTGGATCGTTACTTGAGTGTAATACCCGATGCCTTCATTCTTGTCGCCATTGATCATTTTACTTGCTTTTTAGATTAGTTTATATTTTTGCATTTTAGTTACCAAAATCATATTCGTTTGGCATTGCGCGATAAGTGATAATTCGCTAGCATTCCTAATAGCCCTTATATTGTTCTCTGTGGGATTCTACCCCAACCTTGTTGGGTTACTATATTTGACAACAATCGCTTACACTATTTTAAGGTGTAAATTGAGCGTATCATCCACCGAGTTTATCAGCCGTGCATCCGGTGTTTCATGTATATATGCTTCGGAAGTATGTTGCCGACCCATCTTATGTGCTAGACTTCAGCAGTGTCCAGTTGGACAAGGATTTGACTTATGAGGAGGATCCGGTAGCCATATTAGCTCGACAGGTTTGTCAGTTGAGAACGAAGAGTTATCCTTTGGTTCGTATTCAGTGGAGAGGTCAGCCTGTTGAGGCAGCTACCTGGAAGTCCGAGCCTGGTGTGCAGAGCCGATATCCCTATCTTTTCTTCGATTCAGGTATCATTCTATGGTTGTTCGAGGACGAACGTTTGTTTTAGAGGTGGAGATTGTGATGACCCAAAATGGGTCATTCCGTGTATTCCTAGCTAAAATTTGTGTTATGAGGTCATGAGAACCTCCTTCTATGTCACCTCAATTTGCGTGCACAGCCCGGGCGTGTAGCCGGGAAGCCGTTATGTGAAAAAACAACTGATGAAAATGATATTTTTGTGTTGAAATTTGAGTAAAGTTGACTTTGGTCAACTTTTTTGGTAAACGAACCCAGACCCATGATTTGACTGTCTCGAAGGGTCCGTAGGAAGATATGGGACTTGGGCGTATGCCCGGAATCGAATTTCGAGGTCCCAAGTCCGAGAAATAAAGTTTTAAAGAAAATTGTTTTCTGAAAAATATAAAGGTTTTTGAAAATAAAAATATATGTGAAACCCGAGGTATCAGGCCCGTATTATTGTTTCGGAGCCCGATACAGGTCCAATATAATATATTTGTTATTTCTGTGAAATTTGGTAAGAAACGGAATCCATTTGACGTAATTCGGACCTAAATTGCAAAATTTGATGTTTAAAGGAGTTTTGAGAAATTTCATTGATTTGGGGTTTAATCTGATGTTTATGATGTTATTTTGGTGATTTGATTACACGAATAAGTCCGTAGGATATTTTCGAGGTTGTGTGCACATTTGGTTTGAAGTTCCGAGTGCTCGGGTGAGCTTCGGGTAGGTCCCAGGATGTTTTTAGGCTTAAAACAGGGCTGTTGCAGGTTTAGAGAAGTGCAGATCTCTGAACCCGCCAGTGCGGTCCGCGATCGTTCTTGTGCGGTCCGCGGAGGGCCTTCGCGGCCGCGATCGATTATGTGCGGTCCGCAGAAGAGCCTTCGCGATCGTGGTCGATTATGTGCGGTCCGCAGAAGAGCCTTCGCGATCGTGGTCGATTATGTGCGGTCCGCGGAAGAGCCTTCGCGACTGCGGTCCCCTTTTGTGGGGCCCGCGGTGGGGGCCTGTGGGAGGTATATTTAAACGGGATTTTCAGTTATTTTTTATTTTTCAAAACTCTAAAAACATAAGAGGCGATTTTCCAAACACTATTTCTTCTCCAAAATATTAGTAAGTGATTTCTAACTCATTTTCCTTACTCCTTAACTTCTTTTTACAATATTTCATCCTAGAGTCTAGGGTTTTCATGGTGGAATTGGGAATTTTGAATAAAACCTAAGAATATTGAAATTTGGGAATTTAGACCTCAAATTGAGGTCGGATTCCAAAACCATTTATATACCCAGGCTCGGGGGTGAATGGGTAATCGGGTTTTGGTACGAATTTAGGGTTTGGACCGAGCGGGCCCGGGGTCATTTTTGAATTTTTGGGGAAAACTATAGAGAACTCATTTCCATGCATTAGAATTGATTATTAGCAATTATTGATATAATTAAGTAACTTGTGGCTAGACACGAGCGAGTTGGTGGTGGAATCAAGAGGTAAAGCGGTAGTTGAGGCTTGAATTGTGTTCGTGGCATCGAGGTAAGTGTTTGGCCTAACCTTAGCTTGAGGGAATAAGTGTTGAGTCATATGTGCTACGTGTTTATCCCATGTTCAATGTATAGGTGAGGTGACGAGTACCTATGCATTGTTGTCAAGCATGCCCGTGAGTTGGTCTTTATGATATATGTGTTTTTCTTCGTTATTTACTATGTTATAAAATATATTTCATTTTGGAGGTTATTCAATTGTTGGAAATACTTGGTTGTGAACACTGTTGATTAATTGTTCGGTTGACGATTATTTTGTTAAGTTTTACACTTGAGCGAGATTGGTTATAGCTGTGTCCCTTGCCGGGACGGTATTTGTTTCTACTGTTGTTCCCTTGCCGGGATGTTGTGATTATGATACATGTTATTGATTTTTCCTTGACAAACTGTTGTTCTTGATATTGTTTGGGTGATGAAGAGTGTAAAGCACGAAGGGTGATGCTGTGTATTTATTTGTTGCGTTGTGAGGATGAGAGTGTAAAGCACGAAGGGTGATGTTGTGTCATGATTTATATTAAAAGCACGAAGGATAATGCCGTGCCGTTTTATTTATTCATTGCAGTGTGAGGATTAGAGTAAAATCACGAATGGTGATGCCGTGTATTTATTTACTTATTTTTGTGAGGATGAGAGTATAAGCACGAAGGGTGATGCCGTGCACTTGTTTTGGTGAGGATGAGAGTAAAGCACGAAGGGTGATGCCGTGTACTTGTTTGTTCTATGTGTTTACTTCCTGTGCTTTTTTTGCTACTTAGACTGTTGCTTCTTTCTGTGATTCAGTAATTGTTTTTCCCTTGTCCCCAACACGTTCTCCCCCGTTTTACACTTAACTGGGTTTTTTTCTGCCGTTATTCCTGTTATATATTATTGAATTGCATAGGTGTTTATTATTTGTCATGTCCTAGTCTCGTCACTTATTCGCCGAGGTTAGGCTCGGCACATACTCAGTACATGGGGTCGGTTGTACTGATGCTACACCTGCACTTCTTTATGTTGTGCAGATTACGGTACCGGACCCAGTGGACACTGATCGAGAGAGTATCCTTCAGTCCACCGTAGACACTGAGGTAGACCTGCAGGCGTCCGCAGGCCTTGGCGTCCCCTTCCTTATTCCATTTCATTTCTGATTTTTGTACTTCAGAAACATATGCATTTATTTCAGACTATTTTGTGTACTATTTTTAGACGGTCCGTGAGTTGTGACTCCAAAGATCCGGGTTTGCTAGTTTAAAATACTTTGTTAAGTTTGTGGACTTAGCTATTCTGTTCTTATTTTATGCTGTTAATTATGGAAAGTTGATTTTAACCTGTTGTCATTTTATAGTAAAGGTTTTTGATAAATGTGATTAGGCGCGTTGGCTCGTCTAGCGGGTTTAATGTTAGACTCCATCACGGTTCCGATGGTGGGAATTTCGGATCGTGACACCTGTATTCTTCCCTGATTCAACTTGACCGTGTCTCTTCATCTTCTCAATTAGGTTGAGATTCCCGTACCTGATTACCCCGTGGGTATGCAGTTCCGTTCCTCTTTGTCTCGTACCTATTCATAAAGTTTCATCCAATTGTCATGTTATCATTGTTCTACATAGATTGCTGAGTCATCATAATTTTTACACGTGTGAAGCTCATTTTTACCAATACAAGCACTAGCGATAAAATTCGGCATGCGACTCTTTGAAAACTTAATGATTATGATGACTTATCATCCAAGTATTAACAAAAAAAAAAGTTCAAAAGAAAAAGAAAGAACCGAATATATATATATATATATATATATATATATATATTCGCAAAGTTCTTGAGGGAGATATTTCTTCGCAAATGTGTGCTATGGGAAGGGAAGATGTTTATTAAAGCATGTTTCATACTTTAAAATTCTAGTTTTTAATTTTATAAAAAGTCAGGGATGAAAAGGGCGTTCAAACTTAAAATTATCAAAGACTTACTAAAGAAATCAAGATTAAGAGCATGGTAATAGTACAAGAATATCAAACTCTTAATGGCCATTGCCGAGTCAGATTGTTGAACAAAAGTTGTCGCAAAAGGATTTGTATTTTCCTATTTATGGACCGATAAATTGCAATTTTAGGTTTTTAATTTTAAGGGAGGAATATGAAAAAAAAGAAAATTAATTAAGTTTACTTATGTGTTAGTACTAAACTATAATTGAATAAAAAAAAGATAAAATAAAATAAAATTAAAAAAAAGCAATTTGCTATTAAATATAAAGATTATATATTAGTACTAAATTACAACTGAATTCCAAAAAATAAAGAAAAAAGTAAAAAATAAAGGAATTTGCTATTAAACATAAAATACATTGTACTAAAAAAAAGCTGAAAGGAGTAGAAAAAACTAAACATGGGATTCAAACCTGCGTCACCACCAGCAAATGGCGGAATTTAAGCGCCCAAAGACCACTTTTCTCATCCGTCTATTTCTGTTTGGGGCACATTTAATATATTTAGGGGTCCCATATGTATGTACAAATATATATAATATGTATATACAAGATTTTTGCCGAGGCTAACGAGGTCCCGTGACCTCTCAACCCACAACGTAGGTCCGCCTCTGTTTGAGAGTCCAATAAGATTTTCTTTGATCATATATTATGCAATTAGTTTTAAGTATTTTAAATTATTAAATTTTGTGACTATAGTTACTTTTATGCCGTTTCTCAATACGTAAGTTTAATTTCAAAAGATTAAAGAAATTATGTTTTTAATTAACCTGGAAAATTAGTCAATTTGCGATACTCCGATAAGGTTCAAACAAATTTAAAATGGGAGGAGTATATGCATTTATCACATCAATGGATAGTATTATTGTTTACCCTTAAAATCGGATAACAATTAAACTTATAAGTAGTTTTAAGGATACGTGATTTTACCTAATTCAATTGATAAATGCGGAGATTAATAATAGAAATTAACAATGAAGTAAAGCAAACCAGTGTTGAGATGCAATTCAGCCCTCGAGCTAGTATGCTTTCGAACTGACTGATATTAGAATAATGAAGTATAAAGCAAACTGATGAACAAGAGAGTATAAGAAAGAAAGAGTGTTATATTACTTTGATATGTGAGAATCAGGTGTCTTACAAATGATTATAACCCTCCTTTATATAGTAGAGGTATTCTACTTATGGTACAATTCTAATTACAGAAGGAAATAACATGATTAGCTAACTAACCGTTCTTGACTTGATCCATTCCGAGATTTTTGCCATGATCTTTGACCAGTCACGGATATCTCAGCTTTATGTTATTATGATATCTTCGGTGTTGATCGTTGTCTATCTCGTTTGGTCTCGATCACTACTGGTCTCGATCTCAACAGGTACCTCGAATCCTGAACCCGATGCCTTATCCTCATGCCTCGATCTGATCTATTACGGGACCGATCTTCGATCCTGTAACGACCCGACCGGTCGTTTTGTATTTTAGAACCCCGTGCCCCTAAATGAGACTTCCCGTAGTTACTTTTACTGATTTATAACTTTCAGGGATGGTTGGTTCGAGGTTTGGAGGAGTTTGGGGTTGTATAGGAACACTTAGTTCCTTAAGGTTGGCCTTAAAGGCCAAGTTTGACTTCGGTCAACATTTTTGGTAAACGACTTAGAAATCAAGATTTGAAGGTTCCGGTAGGTTCGTATGATGATTTCGGACTAGGCGTATGTTCGGAACGGGTTTTGGATGACCCTGGAGCATTTGACGCCAAATAGTGAAATATGATTCCTTAAGTTCAAAAATTGAGGTTTGGAACGTGTTTTTGTGTTATCAAGGCCTGAACGAAATTTTGAGATCGGGAATAGTTCCGTTATGTCATTTATGACTTGCTCGCAAAATTTGGTATCATTCCGAATAGTATAGGTATGTTTCGGCGTGTTTAAAGCGAATTCAAGAACTTAGAGTTCTTAAGTTGAATCCAATTGGTTTTGGGGTATGATTTTTGGATTTAGTGTTGTTTCGGACGTTCCGAAGGCTCGATCGAGTCCGTATTATGATTTAGGACTTGTTGGTATATTTAGACGGGGCCTCGGGTGGGACCTGATGCCATTCGGACATCGCGCGAGGCAAACCAAGCGCTAAAAGAGCTGCTGGTGCACCAGATCTGGTGCGACCGCACCTGCAAAGGATCAGCCGCAGGTGCGAGACCGTAGGTGCGGTCAATGCCTCGCAGGTGCGGCCTCAGAGGGGGCTGCCCAGTTTCGCAGGTGTGGGCCATTTCCCGCAGAAGCGGAGCTGCAGGTGCGGACTCCCTTACGCAGGTGCGACCCTTGGCCTCCTTCTTCTTTTTCGCAGGTGCGAGCCTTGGCTCGCAGATGCGAGACCGTTGGTGCGAAAACCCTGAAGGCAGTGAGGTTGTCTTAAATGCGGGACTTAGTCATTTTTAGGCTATTTTTCTTCATATTGGACGACTTGGGGAGCTTTCAAAGGATTCGACTTAGTAATTGTGAGGTAAGTAATTTCTACCTAAAAGTGAGTTTAATACTTGAGTTTAGAGTAGATTAACACACAAAATTAGCGGAAATCATGGGTTTAGAGTAAAACCTAGGGTTTTGATAAAATAAATAAGAATTTACCAAGGAATTTGTTATGAAATCATGCAAAAACTATATAATACTTATCCTTAGATTATAGGTAATTATTTCCCTTGAAAATTTCCGGAATCCGAACATGTGGGCCCGAGGGTGTATTTTGATATTTTGCAAATTAGGTTGAAATAATCATTTAAATAGGAGAATTGTGGACTTTTGAACATAGATTGATTTGTTTACATGATGTTTGGCTAGTTTCGAGTCCTTGGCGACGAATTTGGAGTTTGGGCGCATTCTTGACCCGTAAAGTAGGCTTGAAACGAGGTAAGTCTCCTTTCTAACCTTGTAAGAGGGAATTGTCCCCGTAGGTGAAATAACGAATAATATGATACTATTTGTGGGGGCTACGCACGCAAGAAGTGACGAGAGTCCGTGCGTAGCTACTAATATGTTATGTCTGGGGAATTTAGGATTCACAAGCATGCTTTATGTGCTATATTTGTAATCTTAATGATAAATTAGGTTGCCTAATATCATCGAATTATTAAGTGAACATATAAAAGGTTATATTTCACCATTTAAATTATTGGTCCTCCTCTGTAATATTATTCTCTACTAAATTCCTGATTTTCTGTTGAATGTGTGTATATATACGGCTACCCATGTCGCATGTATGATTTGCGAGCGGGGTAGCTCTACTATTATGTTGACCGCGTCTCACATACGATTCACAAGTGGGGTAATAGATGCATCTATGGTTCGAGCCGTTCGACCCTTCGGCAATGCACATTTATATTTTGTCGTATCGGCCGTACGTTCACGACATGTTATGTGTTTGTTAACTGTTTGGTATTTCTGTGGTTATATAACTGTTGAATATCCTGAAAAATGAAATTAGTAATCTGTACGGTAGAGAACTTGACACATAAGGGTACTTGTAAGGTAGTTTGATGTTCCTGTCTTTATCACTTATTTATATTTGCCACTCTTGCTCAGTCTTATATTTAAAACATCTTATTTTGGCCCTAGTAAGTGTCAAGTCGACCTCTCATCACTACTTCTTCGAGATTAGACTGGATACTTACTGGGTACATATTGTTTATGTACTCATGCTACGCTCTGTACTTAATTGTACAGGTTCTGAGACAGGTGCATCTAGGGATCATTCCGGTGCTCGTCCCTGATCCTTACTTGGTTCGAGACGTCACAGTGAGCTGCTTTTCCTCCGGATGCCGTTCAGCAGCACCCTCTAGTCACTTCTTTTAATACTCTATCTATGCTATTTCAGACAGTAGGATATATTGATTCGTTTGTACCCTCCCTACTAGATGCCTGTAGATTTGTGACACTAGTTCCTGGCACACACTTTGGTAGACTATTCTTTAGGGATGTAATTATAAAATTATAATTTCTTTCGGTCATTTCAGCTAAAAATTTCCTAAGCTATTCGTTATTACCGAATGTCTTAAATTTAACCCAAGTAAATGTTGGAAATGTTTTGATAAAATAAATGAAACTCACTAGTGGATTAATGTTGGCTTGTCCGGCAACGGTGTTGGGCGCCATCGCGACCTGGGATTAGGATTTGGGTCGTGACAGATCCATCCCCCTGGTCTTGATTAATCAATAAAATTGGGTGGACCCGGTTTTATCCGTATACAAATAGTCCCCTTGTTTTTTGGAGTGTAATGACAAGAAACAAATTTAGCCTTCAGTTTTTACCTCGACCTCATGACGTCATCACCGTGACGTAAGAGACAAAGGTGACCGAAACGTCCCGTCGGTACAGTTCCCCAGGTTATTAATGAGTGTCAGTTGATGGTCGGCCACTAGAAACTTTGAACCATCGCCGTGAAACCTATAAATAGGCCTCTTTTCCACTCTTTCAAACTTTACTTTCAAGTTGTTCGTATGAACTATAAATAGGCCTCTTTCCCCAGGTTCTTTGCATTTCTTCAAGTTGTTCGTATGAAAATCTTCAAGTTTCACCGTTAACCTCCTCTTAAAACACCAAATCTCTTCATCTTCATCTTTCTTTTAACCTCAAAACTAAATGGCGATTACGTCAAAGACTGTGCCACAAAAGGAAATCGCTTCATCCTCTCAGCTGGCCGACGGGAAAACACCGGTGGAACCACGCATTGAGGAATGTATTCTTGGGGCTGCGTTATCTGTTCTGATTTCAAGATCGAGAAAACCTCGTCTGTCCCCGATCGTTGTGAGCCGGTGTCGAGATACATATACTCGATACCTGAGAATTTTCTTGAAAAAGTGAAGAAGGATTGCAACTGGCAGAACAAAGAGGTCGTGATACTGGCCCCTGAGGAAGATATTACCACCCACGTGGAAGGGTTCTTTAGTGTTTACACTTACCCTTTCACGTTGGGTCCCCTCGACCTAATCATCATGGACTTCTGAAAAAAGTACCAGGTAACCCTCGGGGAAATCCATCCCTCCTTCCGAAGAATCGTAATATTGCTCCGATTCTTCTCGAGCAAAGTCGGCGGGCTCCCCTTCACCCTGATTACCTCATTAAGTTATACGACCCCCGACTTTACCGAGGTGGGCTAATAAAGCTCCAGCGTCGGGCCACCTAGGTTTTCATCTCCAGCATAGACGAGGACAAAGATCGAGGTTGTATGGGTCGATCCATCCGTGTGAAGACTCCAGACCTGACTCCGGCAGAGAAGATGTCGTTTCCTGAGAAGTGGAATATGAAACGTAAATTCGATCCCACTATTAGTTTCTTTTTGTTATTTTTCTTCCTCAATTTCCCTCATCGACATTCTTTTTCATGGTGTAGTGGCTGTCTGGATGGCTGGTGCACTTCCTAACCTCGAGAGCTGGGTTAGGTACCTGGACTCGACTTCAACGTATGCTGAGCGCGCATGGCGTGACTTATCGAAAGGCCGGTGAGAAGCCAAAAATAATTGTAAGCCTCTTTCATGTGTTGATGATTTGGTTAAAACATCCCTCCAAATTTACTTAATTTCTTCTCCTGCAGGTCTCGGCAAAGATGCAGTCACGAGGCCCCCATCTGGTGAGGAAGAGCCTTCAATTCCTATCCACAAGCCGGTAAAGTAGAAGAAGAGAAAGAGGAGCTCGACCTATGAGGATCCAAAGCCCAAGAAGAGAGTGGCTCGTAAGCCCAAAAAGAACATTATCCCTCCAACCATGGAGTCAGGTCGACTCCTGATGGAGGAAGAGGAAGAAGAAGAAGAGAAAGAAGATGATTCTGGGTAGGTGGCCCGAGTGAAGATGAACACCGAGGCTCAAAGGGCCATTGAGTTGGTGGGGGTTGAAAAGATTCCGCCTTGAGCTGAGGGGGTCTCGAAAAGAGACTTGGTCGAAGTCCCCCGAGTCATCAAAGGCTTAAGATGCCTCCCACCGAAGTGAGAAAACCGCATCTATGGCTGTAGAGGCCGGTCTCGAGGCTCCTCGAGATGAAGAGAATGCTCCAAGTGACCCACTTGGGGCAATAGAAATTGGAGAATCCCCATCGCTTCCTTCATTTTCTGAGGGGATGATTCAGAAGGCTCGGGCCTTGAAGACTCCTTCCATAGAAGGAGCCCACGGAGTAGAGGACCCTTTGCATGGTTACTTTACTGGGGTCGAAGATGCTGCCGGCCTGAGTGACTTGGATATATAGAGGAATGATTCGGGTGGAGCATCGAGTCTCTTCGATGAGGCACAACAAGCTTTGAATCGGGTAAGCCTTAACTCCCCTCGTCGATATCACACTTGTGTTTTTTTCTCTTCTTGTCTAGTATCTTTTCTTCTATCTGTGTAGGCCTCGGTACTTTATCAGGAGGCATTTTCCAGATCTCGAGCAGAACGCAGCCAGTATGAGGCCGATCTTCAAGGGATTACCGAGGAGAATAATGCCCTTAAACTTCTCAGTGGGTAGAAAGAAGAAGAAATCAAGGACCTCCGAGCTGAACTAGCCACAACTCAGAAATAACAAAGCGACCTGACTGAGCAGGTAATAAAAATATTAAAAGCTCATGGCATTGGTTCGGGGGTGATGGCTAACAATTCGATCTCACGGTTCCAGCAGAAGCTCGAGATGATCGAGTGGCTCCGAGGAGAGGTATATGCGGTGAAGGCGGAGACCTTAGCATGGATGCAAAATATGGACCGCCTTGCCTCGGAGAAGGAGGCTGCTAAAGCTCAGCTATCCTTGGCTGTGTCGCACCCCTTTTTCTCAAAAAATTTGGTTTCGACATGTGACAACTCTTTTAAATGGGAATTAAAAGAGAAGAGTCGCCACCTAACAATTTTTAAGGTGCGTTAGGGCACCTATTGTGTAAATAGCTATGATTTAACTAGTCAACGTCACCGAAGATCGGGTAAGGGCTCAAGTTACCTCAAAGAGATGGTGTTAGGCACTCCTTGAGATTTACAACTGTGGGTCCCGACCGAACTTAAATTATGTGGATTAGGCTATGTGATCAAATAAGCAAAAAGAGTACAAAAATCTAAGAATTTTATTACAAAGATCTTGAGGCGAATATAGAGGTACAATTATTTTAATTCGACTAGAGAGAAAGAAAGAAAGAAAGGGGGGGGGGGGGGGGTCCTAAGTTTTTTAGTCTAAAGGATCACCCCGCGCAACATAAATAATATTTCGTAACTCTCTTGAGATAGGGTGTTACTCATATTATTCAGTGGGCACAGACTATCATCTCCTGCTACCCGATTACTATGTTAAAGTTATTTACCTAAAAGCGTTCTAATTCAATTCTAAGTCGTGCCCTATGCGTGCACTACCCGTCCCATACATATGGCCCAAGAGGTTTTGGATCTTTATTTGGATGGTTCTAGACCTTACGTAGGTTGCTCAAAAATGAAGAAAATTAAGCGATAAACAAAACAAATAAGAATCCACATAAAGGCAGTTAGAGGCTCACATTAACCTCCACAATTAGACAGCAGATGCACGCAAACAAATATTCAAGATAAGAGATTTCAGGATTCATAACTTTAAGCCCTATTGACATTATTTCTAGGTGACTTTGAGTCAAAGTATGCAGGTTGTTTAAGATGCAAGATATTGCTCATAGGCAGAATTATACGGGTATTACAAGTTGGTTGTTTAAATATCAAGTTTTAAGTTATTAGTCCTATATGTGTTGTGCCTAGGTGATCTACGCAGTTGAATGTAACAAACTCTGCTGGGAGAAGTCCCAGAATTATTCATGCTCTCTAACAGTGGCGCACATAAAACAGTGTTTGAGTAATCTAGCATTAACTAATTATGGCGAGCAATTATTCTATATAGGTAGGATCTCTAACGCATAGTACTTAGATCTTATTTTATTGTCATATCTTGATCCTATAGGCATATTTGTTAGAAGAAAAACGCCAAGTAGAATAACTGGAATCTTATAGGCATGATTTCTAATGAATGATGCGAATTGAAAGAAAAATCAGCGACATTAATTCCTAAAGGCATGTTTTCTAACAGCACATAGCAGTAACATAATTGCAGCAATTTTTATTTATGTTTGCTAGCAGGCAATGTGTGTGTGTGTGCGCTTCCCCTAATGACATGATTTCTATAGTGCACATAATGATTGAGTAACACATATATCAAGTAAAGCACCAAGTCCTATATTATCTACCCATTTTTGCATGCAAATCTTAAAATCTACCAATTTCCCATTTTTACTAATACCCAAGTCGTTTATACAAAAGTTATTACAGACCCAATAATGAGTAAGATACAAATGTTACACAAATAATGACAATAAGCCCACAGTAGGCCCAAATGAAATACCCAGCACTGCCTGGGCCTTTAGTAACTCTCACAAAACATACCCGGGCCTCTAATAAGAAGCCATATTTAACACACGACCCCAAAATCCATAGAGGAGACCAAAGTCGATTTATTTGACCATAACACCAAGTATTGTACTATTTAAATCAGACAACTCAGATATAAAATATGCAATAAGAGGGAAAGGGATGAATATGAGTAGTTTAAGATCTAGAGAACGACTAAAGACAAAGTCCTAGTGTGTCAGAGTTCACAAGGGTCTCAATTAGACCCCGAGCGGTGCTCACACTAGGGAGGTCAATGGTAAAGCCTGGGTAGCATTGGCTTTTAGCAGGCTAAGAATGAGAACTCAAGAGAGCCCAGGTAATAAGTGATGGAAAGTAAACTAAGGTTGAGATACAAATACTAAGGGATATAGACATAGTCAAGTTGAGCATATAGAGCAGATAATCGAACAAGTCATAGGGTTTAAAAACAAACTTAGCAAAGATTTAGAAAATAGGTTCAACACTTAGTGCATAAGTAGTCATACATTAGTAGAATTAAGGGAAGAACAGATTTGCGGGATTGGTGAAAAGTATACACAGATTCATAATAAAGGAAAAGGTCCAAATTATGCTAAGTGTAGGTTCTAGTGTTATGAAAAAGTCATATTAACTTGGTAGCAGAACAACATTTAGACATGATAGGGAGGTAGGTTATTACAACTACTGGTGAACCAGGGGAGTCAAAACATGCTAAAGGGCGTATTGATAGAGAACTATAGAGAACTAGTCATGATTGATAGGATTAAAACGTGCTACATATGCAAGATACCACCACCGAAATTTAGAATAAGATAGGGAAATAGACTTATTCCATATAGTAAATGTAAACATTCATGTTTTGAACACAATTGACTAGTTAACTAAAGAGAGCACAAATTATGCAGGTAAGGCATGTTCAAATAACAGAACTGATAGTATGAAACAAAATTAGACACCAAAGAGATGCTAACAAGTGCAAAGGCTCCAAACAGCAGTAGTTTGCAACACATAGGCTAGACGAACTTGAAAAAGAATCTAATTTACTCAAATCAGTCTTAGCCATGTTTCAAACTATCAACATTACGAAGTTAAAGGTTAAAGAGACCTAAAATTGAAGTAAAGCAAACAGAATTGCACACAGAACAACCCAGAAAACACATTAAGCTACAAACTTTAGAACTGAAAACATATTCAAATTGCAGATAAATAGGAATGAAATTGCAAAAGTCTAGTAACTCACCAGTTAAACGAATAACAGTAAAGAACAAACTTCCACAAAAACCCAACATCCAAATGTGTTAAAGTTCCCAAGAGCTTCGATGAACTCAGGGCAATGCTCGCACCAAGAACAGGTTGGGTAACAAGGGTCTTAGTGGCCTTGGCTTTCAGTCGGCAAAAACAGAATACAGAACAAGAGAGTTGCAAAACCCCCAAATTTTAGTGAAGAAAAATATCGATTAAAATCTTTCCCAAAAAAGGGAAAATGGGGGGTTTATATAGCAGTAAGGATTGAACGAACATGCAAGGAAGCGAAATAAATTAAACAGAAAATAAGGAAAGAAAACATGAAAATCAGTTCAAAATCAACTTACGAGAGAAATTTGGAAACCCTAATTTTTTAGGGAAAGCGTAAATCAACATAAATCTAAATGGAATCGGACTCACATAATACAATATTGAATGTATATAGACGAAACAATGCTCAAAATCAAAGATTCGAACCCCTTTTGTTCGATTTCAGAAATTATTGCTTGCCATGTTTAGGCAAGCTCTTAGGTAACACCACAAACGGACGACCAGTACCAGAAGGATTCAAATATGGAAATGGATTAGGAGAGGGATTAGGGGAGGCAACTAGGGTTTAGTGAAGAGGAGAGGATACAGAGGCGGCGGTCTTTAGGGAATGGGGATTAGGGTTAAGGTGAAGGGATATAAGGAAAGGGGGCTGGGTATTGTGAGCCATTGATCGTTTTTTATCAACGCCTGAGGTTTAAGGGGGTGTGGGTCCGTTTTGGATTGGGCAGGGTCGTTTGGGGTTGGGCTTGAGGTTTGGCCTAGGGATTTGGGTTTGTCTGGTCTAAAAAATAACTCAAAGCTGTGCCAGCTTTTTAAATGGGAGATTAAAAGGAAAATAATTTAATAAAATAGATAAATAAATATATAAAAATGATATTTATTAAAATTAATACTTTAAATAATGATAGAAGACTATAAAAATGTAAAAAATATTATTTTGACCCTGAATGAAATGACAAACGCAATTAAAATGCAAAATATAGGCTATTATTGCAAATTTGTGCAAATACCCTAAAAATACTATTGTAATTAAATAAAATGAAGTAAAAATATTTAAAATATCTATAATGGATGCAAATAAAATGTTTAAGTGATTAAGTCATCACAAAATAATTTGAAGTAATTAATAAATATTTAAGTAATTTAATGTAAGAAATTTAATTTTCAAGCTCTACAATTATGGAAAATTATAAAATATGCTTGCGTAAATATTGTAAATTAACTAATGATGCAAAATAATATTTTGAAAGTATTTATGCTTACTTAAAAAATATGAGGGCAAAATTGGGTATCACCAACTGCCCATTTTTACCCGGAAATGATGAAAGAGTTGTCGGGTAAAGAAATGATGACCAATTTTGACCGAATGATGTGATTTGGAAATGGAGGCCAAACCCTGGTTCCTGAGTTTTCTACATATCCTGGTGTTACGGGAATCAGGCCGTGTGTAGTTTTGATCCAATGGTGAACTGAACCGATGTAGTTGTTATAGGAATGGTCGTATGGTTCAGAAAGGATTCTTTTGGGCAGGACAATATCAAATGAATTTACACGAAATCATAAATGTGAGTCTGAAATGTTATGGATGTATCTTAGAACGAGTATCTGAACGGTTATAAAGTTAAAGTGGGTAACTGATGATGGTTGGTTACGTTTGAAACCCTTGAAGGATGTGAACGTTGTGAACGGAAACTGGAGTGAGGATTGCTCCCGTTTGGAGAACGGTTACTTCCTAAATTACCTGCAAAACTTAGAACATAACGGATGCGAATATATATGGGTTATCGCGAGAATTTAAACATGATGCAAATTCCCCTTTGGACCATGAAGGTTGTCTTTGGACGGTGAGGATGATGTCCTTAGACTATCACGTCCCGGGCCATGAATCACGTGATAAGGGATTCACAGGCCATGAAATGATATCCTCGGTCCATGAGTATGGTGCCTCTGAACCATGACACATTTGAATAATGATGTGCACTTTGAGAGATCCGGCTATGAGGGTGATGCTTTCAGAATATGACGCCTTTGAACAAAATGGCTATGTTTCAGCCCATGAAATGCAAATATATGATATTTGGTCATATGCGCAATGACACAAGACAATGCTTAGCCTTGTATAAGATGAGGGCGATGCTTAGCCCTAGAGGATGATGCCAAGTCATAGATAGCGTAATGGAGATATTATTTAATCTTGAGGAAAAGTCAATGCTTAGCCTTATAAGAGAAGGGTGGCAGTGCTTAACCTCATAAAAATAGGAGACATTGCTTAGTCTCATGCGAGAAAGGAAATGCTTAGCCTTATACAAGAAGAGAGGCAGTGCTTAGCCACATGCAAAGAAAGAGGCAATGCTTAGTCTCAGGCGGGGGATGGCAATGCTTAGCCTTATGCAAGAAGGGAGGCCGGAAAGGCAGAATTTAGCCTTATGCAATTAAGGAGGCAATGCTTAGCCTCATGCAAAGAGGAGACAATGCTTAGTCTCATGCGCAAAAGGCAGTGCTTAGCCTTGTGCAATTTAGGGTGGCAGTGCTTAGCCTCATGCAAAGAGGAGACAATGCTTAGTCTCATGCGGAGAAGGCAGTGCTTAGCCTTATGCAATTTAGGGAGGCAATGCTTAGCTTAATGCAAAGAAGGAGACAATGCTTAGTCTCATGCGGAAAAGACAGTGCTTAGCCTTGTGCAATTAGGGAGGCAATGCTTAGCCTCATGCGAGAAAACGATGAGCGATAGTAAGGCATTTCTTAGCTGGAGGTGCTTATGATAGATAATTTGTTATCTCGAAGGTAGTAACCTGATGTGTCTAAAGATATTGTTGTCTTATTGTGCATGCATCCAAATAAAAATTGTGATTTTTTGTGGGGAAAGGTCGGTTCGTGCTTTTGTCTTCTTGCTTTGCCTTTGCTCCTGTCTCGAGATCCTTTCTGAGTTACCCTGGGTAACTTCTGGAGTTTATAGAAATAAAGTTTTCGAAAACATGAATGTCGTTATATAAAATATAGTAGCATGAAATATCAAGTAATTTAGATGAATCGATGACTGTGGCATATTTTAGAGACATTGCGACCTCCTTGTTTTAGAATTTTGAGGGTCCTCCTCAAAATTCTGCCCCAGTTTAAATGCAACTCTTTGACTGCGTTGACGAAGTTGGATGGACTTGCTTTAGAATTTTAAGAGTCCTCCTCAAAATTCTGCCCCAGTTTTGATAATGGCAACAAATGAAGATTTTATTAAGATGTGACCGAACCCACAGGGCTGCCTACATATCCCTTCTTAAACGGGAATCTGGTCAAGCGTAGTTCAGTTACATCAAATGAAGAAATGTAAACAACCCTAAACATAGTATCTCGTGACTGCGTCTGAGTTGATAGGTTTTGGCCAAATTTCTCCGTCCATATCTTCAAGTATGAGTGATCCTCATGTTAGTACTTGATGAACTATGTAGGGTCCTTGTCAACTGGGCAAAAACTTCCCTTTAGCTCCATCTTGATGCGAGAAGATTCGCTTTAGCACCAACTGCCCCGGTGTGAATTGTCTGGGCCTGGCGTTTTTGTCGAAAGATCTAGACATTTTGTTCTAGTAGAGTTGACCGTGACATACCACATTTATTCTTTTCCCATTAATGTGAGGCAATTATTCATAACGACTTCATACACATTCTACATCACTAAGTTCAACCTCTTGTATGATTCTCAAAGAAGAAATTTCTACTTCAAGGGGAATAACAACTTCAATACCATAAACCAGCAAATAAAGAGTTTCCCCAGTTGATGTACGAACCGTGGTACGATATCCAAGTAGGGAAAATTGTAGCTTCTCGTGCCATTGTTTGTGATTATCTACCATTTTATTCAATATCCTCTTGATGTTCTTATTGGCGGCTTCTACAGCTCCATTCATTTGCGGTCTATATGCTGTGGAATTATTATGCTTGATCTTGAAGGTTTCACACATGGATCTCATCAAATCACTGTTAAGGTTGGCGACGTTGTCGGTGATGATTTATTCTGGTACCCCGAACCGACAAACAATATGATCCCGAACGAAATCTGCGACGACCTTCTTAGTTACAGCCTTGTAAGATGCGACTTCAACCCATTTTGTGAAATAGTCTATGGCCACTAGAATGAACCTGTGCCCATTTGAAGAAACAAGTTTGATTGGATCAATGACATCCATCCCCTAAGCGGAGAAAGGCCAAGGTGAACTTGTTGCATTGAGTTCATTGGATGTCACTCGTATCACATTAGCATGTACTTGGCATTGATGACACTTTTGGACATACTTGATGTAGTCTATTTCTATAGTCATCCAGAAATATCCTGCTCTCAATATCTTCTTAGCTAAGACAAAACCGTTCATGTGCGGTCCGCAAGTTCCGCTTCGAGCAATCTGGATGCTTACTTGGCGCCGACACACCGTAATAATCCCAGGTCTGGAGTCCTTCTGTACAGAATTCCTCCGCTTTGGAAGAAGTCTTCGGAGTGTGCCTTTCTGAGTAAGATTTGCGTGCTCCAAGTATTCTTCTTTTGCCAAATATTCTTTGATATAGTGGAAACATGGATTTCCATCAATTTCTTCTTCAACATGAGCACAATAAGTCGGCTAATTATGAATCCCTATTGGGATATGATCGATGAAATTCTTGTCTGAGTGTTGTATCATGGAAGATAAAGTGGCCAATGCATCTGCGAACTCATCTTGGACTCTCGGAACATGTTTGAATTCTATCTTTGTGAATATCTTCATTAACTCTTGTACATAGTACAAATATAGCAATATTTTGGTATTCTTTGTGGCCCATTCTCCTCAAACCTGATGTACCAAAAGGTCAGAATCTCCAATTACCAGCAATTCCTGAACATTCATGTCAATATGCTAACCTGATTCCTAAGATGCATGCCTCATATTCTGCCACGTTGTTGGTACATGGAAACCGGAGTTTTGCAGATACCGGATAATGTTGACCTGTTTCTGATACTAAGACTGCTCCAATACCCACTCCTTTGAAGTTTGCAGATCCGTCGAAGAACATTCTCCAACCATCATATGCTTCGGTGATATCTTCTCCTACGAATGATACCTCTTCGTCGGGAAAATACCTTTTCAATGGTTCGTATTCTCCATCTACACGCCAAATGATCCGTCAATGCTTGCCCTTTGACCGATTTCTGAGTTACATAGATGAAGTAGAACTCACTTACTAATATCTTCCATTTTGCTAACTTTCTCGTATGCATGGGTTTTTGGAAGATGTATTTTAGCTGATCCATCCTTGATATGAGATATGTGGTGTAGGCACAGAAGTAGTGCCTCAACATTTGAGCTATCCATGTCAAAGCGCAGAAGGTGCGCTCCAGCAAAGAATAGCATGCTTCGTAGGGTGTAAATTTCTTACTCATATAGTAGATGGCCTGCTCCTTTCTTCCCGTCTCGTCGTGTTGTCCCGAAACACAACCAAAAGCCCCATTTAGTACAGATTAATAAAGTAGCAGAGGTCTCCCAGGTTCCGATGGGACCATGATAGGTGGTTTGGATAAATATTCCTTGATTTTGTCAAAGGCTTTCTGACATTCTTCAGTCCAACTTGTTGCAGTGTCTTTCTTCAACAGTTTAAAATCGATTCACAGATCACAGTTGATTGCGTTATGAAATGGCTGATGTAATTGAGACGTCCTAAGAAACTCATCAGATCTTTCTTTTTCTTCAGAGGTGGCAAATCTTGGATAGCCTTGACCTTTGACGGGTCTAGTTCAATCCCTCGGCAATTGACGATGAACCCTAACAACTTTCCAGCAGGGACTCTAAAGGCACGCTTTGGGGGATTCAATTTCAGATTGTATTTTTGAAGTCGATCAACAAAATTCTTCAAATCTGCTATGTGATTTGTACCCTTTTTAGATTTGATGATGATGTTGTCCACGTACACCTCTATCTCCTTGTGTATCATGTCATGCAATATAGTTGTCATAGCTCTCATATAAGTGGCTCTAGAATTCTTCAGGCCAAACGACATCATTTTGTAACAAAACACTCCCCATGGTGTGATAAAGGCTATCTCTTTGGCATCTTATCATCCATCCAAATCCGATGATACCACTGAAGCAATCCACAAAAGATTGAAGTTCATGCTTGGCACAATTGTCGATCAGTATGTGTATATTGGGAAACGGGAAATCATCTTTGGGGCTTGCTCTGTTTAAATCCCAATAATAGACACACACTCTGACCTTCCCATCTTTCTTTAGAACCGGAACAATGTTAGCCAATCAGGTTGGATATTCAACCACTCCGAGAACCTTGGCTTTGATTTGCTTAGTGACTTCCTCCTTTATTTTCAAACTCATATCTGGCTTGATTTTTTTGAGTTTCTGCTTTACAGGTGGACACATGGGATCGGTAGGTAGCTTATGAGCCACTATGGATGTGCTTAAACCATTCATATCATCGTAGGACCATGCAAAATATCGTCATACTCCTTCAAGAACCGGATGTATTCTTCCTTCGCTGATGGAAATAGATGAATGCTTACATGAGTTTCCTTGACTGTTTCGGAATCTCTCAAATTAACTATTTCAGTCTCGTCTAAATTAGACTTAGGCTTGTTCTCAAAGTTTTCCACTTCTCAGACAATTTCCTCAAGTATTATATCTTGTTCCAGATCCTCTGAATCACTATCCTCATGTTGCGTTGTCTCATTACATGTCACAGTCGTAGGTTCATCAGGATAAGTTATAATAATGTTGTAGAGAAAAATGTAAAGGATAATAATAAACAAAAAAAAAAGGAATCCATTGATAAAATTTTTTAAAACGTCAAACAAGTGCAACTCGACGATTCGAGCAATTATTTTGAAACAAAACACGCTTAAAAAAAATACTGAAAATGTCTTTGATGCTCATAAAATTGCTTTTATAAATAAGTGATGCTAACTGCAGGCTACCCAGGAACTTGACAGGCCCTTGATGGTGCAACAATCCAGTTCTTGAGAACAACTCCTTTCTCCACTGTCTGAATAATAAGTCCTTCCTCCTTCTCCTCAACTATCGCACTGCAATCCATGTCTTCATCATCTAGAAATAAATTCCTTATGCCAGCTAAAACTTCATCTTCTTCGGACCCCCACATCATGTCAGCTTGATGGAATGTCTGGTGCAAATGTGGTACTGGTTGTTCTAGAGGGTAATAAGGACCACGCCATGGAGCCGACCAATCCTGATACTCTTTCCTGGTGTATTCATACCCAAGCCCAAAAGTTGTACCATGACGCTTTAGCTGTATCGGTTTGGTGATCCCCTAGAGATTCTTGCTGAGACCCTTGACAAGTTCATACCCTGTCCACGAAAAATATGCTTTTTATCTTATTGCTCCACCATTTATATTTCTAAGTTGCGTTGACGCGCTCAATGCAATGATATGTTTCTCCACCTAACCTCCTTCTATTCTCGACGACGGGAACATTCTGATTGATATAAATGGGTTACTCCCGTCTCCATGGATGATCACTTCTTGATGGTTCCACTCAAACTTCACGGCTTGATGTAGAGTAGAAACTATTGCATATACAATATTTGAAACTCGACATCAAACCAGGTTGGGCCCGTTTGTAGGCTGAGGTTGATCTCTCCAATTGTGGCCCTTTGAGATCCATCAAATGCTTTCACATTCATACTTTCTGCTCGTATCTCGTGCATGCCTTTACCTAATCTTTTCAGAGTAGTTAGCGGACATATGTTGAGACTCGAGCCCTCATCTATCAGGACTCTGGCGATGAATTTGTCCTCAAATTGCAGTGTGATATGTAGTGCCCTATTGTGACTTAGTCCTTTTGGTGGCAACTTGTCTTCATAAAAAGTGATTTTGTGGCTTTCCAACACTTTCCCTACCATGTTGGCCATTTCCCCACTGGTGATGTTACTGGGTACATAGGTTTCATTCAACACCTTCATCAGGGCATTCCTGTGTGCCTCAGAGTGTTGTAGCAGTGATAAAATGGATATTTGAGCAGGGGTCTTGTTTAGATGGTCAACCACAAAATATTCTCTTGCCTTCACCTTTCTCCAAAGGTCATCCGGGCCGGTCTCAACGACAAGCGGCTTAGACGCAGCTTCTTTTCTTATTCTTCCCAAATGCTTGGGTGTATAAACTCTACCGGTTCTAGTCATGCCTTGCACTACACCCGTTTCTTCCATTTTTGTTTTTCCTTTCCTTCTTTCTTCCACAAAATAATCCCATGGTATAGCATTCGACTTATAAGACGGAGTAGGTGCTACCATCACGGTGAAATGTGTTGTCACTTCAATTTCAAACGGAGTCGGTGCGACTACCTCAACTTCAATTGGTGCCAGAGTTTGTACTATGATAGGTGTGAGAGTGACTAGAGATGTTTAGGATTGTCCCCTTCCCGAATGAGTCCAATTGACCCTCACGGATCCCATTCTTCATCGGTCTCTATCACATTATCCCTTCACCTCTGTGATTCGGGAGAGGATTGTTATGGATGTTGGGTGCAACCTCTATTGCCTGTATGACTTTAGTGTCAATTAACGTCTCAATCTTGTCCTTCAGAGTGCGAAACTTATCAATAGTATGACCCTTCATGCCTAGTGATAGGCACATGTCTTGTTTGTTTTAATCCACTGGGAAGAGTTTTCCATAGCAACAACGGGAATGAGAGTGACATAACCAGCAACTTTTAGCCTCTCGTATAGTTGGTCTATGGGTTCAACAATTGGAGTGTATTGTCTGGGTGGCCCGCAGTCGAAATTTGGTCTTGTTTTTCGTAATTTGGGGGGCTGGTGGTGAGTGGTAATATGCTGGTTGGGTGTTTTAAGTGTGGTAGGTGGCGGCAGGTTGTTGGTATCTGGGGGGTGAAGGCTGATATATGGGTGGAGGTGTTTGGTATGTGAGAGGAGACTTGGGACTTTGGGCTACCATTACTGCACCCACTTCTTTCTTCTTGGAGTACCTCCTAACTGTAGAGCTTTATTTTTGTCTTGGAATGCTTTAAAGTTTGTCATCATTCTGCTTTTGATCCCTTCTTCTATTCTTTCCCCTCATCTTGATGATGTCAGAAAATTTATGATTTCCGATAACCATCAATCTTTCGTAGTATTGCAGGTCTTGAGCTTTGACGAAGAACTTATTCATCTGTTCTTCTTCAAGTCTCGACCTTACTTTTGTGGCTTCATACCTCCACCGAGTAGCATACTCGCGGAAGGTTTCTGTTAGTTTCTTCTTGAGATTCTGAATGTAGAAAACTTCTGGTGCATTCTCTGTATCGAATCTGAACCGATACATGAAATCTGACGCCATGCTCACCCAACTAACCCACTTCTTTGGGTTCTGACTGATGTACCAAGACAAGGCATCCCCAGTGAGGCACTTCATGAACAACTTCATATGGATTCGCTCATCCTTGCCAACCCCTACAAGTTTATCACAATACGTTCTTAGATGCACTTTCGGATCATTAGTTTCGTCGAACATTTCGAATTTGTGAAGTTTGTAACCCTTCGGCGGTTCTACATCTGCGTAAATACACAAATCCTCATAATTCAAATCCTCAATTCCCTTGCCGCTTCTACACTCTGAACCCTGCCAATGAGCTTCTTGAGTTCTTCTGCCATGTTCTTGATGAACATGTCCTTCTCGCTCGATTCTGGTATATATAGGATCTGTTGTGGGGTATGGGGTAAAGTTTCCACATATATGGGATTGCTTCGATGGACTCCAGGAATATGGGCATACCGGTTGTTATTGATTGAGTTTTGGGGATCAGGATAGGCTGTGGTGCGTTTTGAGGAGTGTGGTAAGTGGTGGTTTGTGGATATTTAGTTGGATGGTAATGGTGTTGTGAAGGAGTAGGTACTGGTGGAGGATTATGGTTTTGAGGAGGCGTGGCGTATTGATGTGGCGCGAGAGGATTTGCCAGATTTTGGTTCTGTGTGTTTTGGGGAGGTGCCGGGTTTTGGGCATTTGTTTTTTGTTGGTTGATGTCGAGGACGTTTAGAGTGAGGGAAGGTTTTCCAAGTATCGGACCTGCTCAAGTTCCCCTTGTAGCTCCAATATTTTCTGTTCCATATGTAGGACAAAATCATTCTGTGTTGGAGTACTCCGACCATCTGAAGTTTCAATGTTCTCTGCGTGGGTAGAATTGTCTTTTCTAATACCACTCATATCATCCATTTTCGCTTTTCCTTTTTTCTTGCCTTTGGGATCGCTTGGTGAAGGACCTCTAGATCTAGTATCATATGCTGACGATATCAGTATGCACGAACCAACCTTGGGGAATGGGAATAAACAAAAGGAAAGACAAACAAAAAGGTAACCAAGTTAGTAAGGAGTATTAAAAGAATGTTTGCGATATTGAACATGTGTTGTAGAATCATGTAATAAATTCGCGTCCTAATTTGAGGGACCTCGTTGTGCCGGAGGTAGGCCTAAGAGACACATAGACTTGGAGAAAATTAATGCCAATAATTGTGTCATTTCATTAATGCGAAAATGAATCAAATCCTTACAAAAACGATAATAATGAGAAAGTCACTAATGGTATTTGCCTTATTACAATCAAAATCTAAAGCAAATCTAGAAAGCAGTAAACACATTTTTTCCTAATCTACTTGGCCCAGAAGAACCTTCTCCATGCTTGGTTTTTTGGATCCGTCAATCAGGTTCCCTAGGTCGCGCATATCCAATAGTAAGTAAGCCCTTGCTAGATGCCCTCTTTCATTGCCTTCCGTGTTCTGACAATTCGAGAGTCTCTTTTTCATCTTTCCCTCAAGTTCCATTAACCCTTGCTCCAAATATTCCAATCTCTCTGTTGATTTAGTAGCAATATCTCTCCATTCATTGATTGCTACCTTATCCACTTTGTGTTGTTCAAAATGCCTAGCTTCAGACTTGAAGACCCTCTTGCGCAACATCCTATACTTGACTTGTGCTTCAACAACGTCATCTATAACCCTATTTTTCAGATTAATTCCCGGCTTGACATCTCCCGCTATATCATCTACCAACCATGATGGGTAGAAGTACATGTGACCAACATGATACCTGTCTGGCTCAATAGTATCTTTTTCCACAATGACCTTCTGATTCCACATATGTTGTGCCTCAAACTTGAACAGAATGACGTTCCCTTTAAAATCTGCTTTTTACTGGACCATGTTGGAAACCCGAAGTATGACCTGTTTTCTTCCCTCATGCCTCATTAACCTTATAGGAGTATAAGGATAGATTCCCCTTAACCCGATCAACACTAGATGAGTAGTCTCTCTTGATCGGAAGATGAAATCACTGCTAGGGAACTATTCAAACATTCAATGTACCTTTTTGTCATTCAGATTGCTAAAGAAACGCACCCAGCTCACAACACTTCCATGTTTTGCAAACCTATCTGGGATAAATGTCATTCTCTTTGGACAATGGTAAGCTATGTAGTCATTAAATGGTCGTCGCAGAAGCACTTGGCGATATTCTCCCCTCTGGAAATGTTCTAATAACCAAACTTGCAACAATGTATTACAACCCTTGAAGTGTCCATACCCCTGCTTGCATCGATCTAGAGCGCGGTACATTTTGGCCAAGATCATGGGGATGATAGTGTAAGTTTATCCCTCGATTCCTTCCATTAGGGTCCTAGCGACCATGGCTAAACGAGTGTGGATCCTTCCCTTTTTCGTTGGAAATATCAGCAACCCCAAGAAGCAGAAAAATGAACACATAAACTCGGTTGTGCATCCAACCCAAGGAAGTAATGTCAAGTTCATCATGATGAAGGCGATATGAATTCCTATGCCCGTAACGTTCATAAAGGAATTCAAATGGGAAGTATGAAATTTTCAGGCAAAGTAACTCATAATTTTTCTTGAAACCCAGCATTTTCAAAAAACTGTGGGGGGTGCGATTTTCTGGTACTAATAAACCTGCTTTTGCGTTATTGTTACTTACAACGTCTCTTCTCTTACGCAATTCCTGACTAGTCGTAGTTTATCTAAGGACCGGAATAATAGGTTTCGGCTTTTCGGGGTATTTAACATAACTAATAATTCTATATTGGAAAAGTTTAAAAATTTCAAACAATTTTGATCGGTATTCAACTAAGGGCCCCGTTAAGTAAGATGGGAGCCAATACAAAGCTAACAAGCGGGAACCCTGATCTAGACACAGTAGGATCAATTGAGGGGGTGCTCCTATTAGTGCAACCGACATTATAGAGCAGCTTGCGGGACAAAATTCGTGGCCACTATCCCATGGCATCTTAGCGAAACCTCCTATTTCTTCTAGGAGAGGAGACATTTTTATGTCACCAAAGTGGAAGACAACTCTTTTCTCATCCCAAAACATAGTGGTGGCCTCAATCAATGCTCTATTCAGCCGGATGTCCAATAAGGACGGTAAATTACCAAGGACCCTTTTCACTTGATTCTTGTCACTAGGCGAGAGGTTTTTCCACCAATCAAGCAGCAAATGTGGGATTTTTTGAACCATGCTGAACCTGGGGACTTCGTGTTTCATTTTCTGCAAACAAATAAAGTTAGCCCTTTCCCCCTCCAGATTTTACTATTTACACATTAATGATCAACATACCAGCACGTTTTCTCCAAGTAATGCACATAATGTGATGGTGTCCATTGGGATTATGGAAATCCCATCGAACTTTGGATAAGTCTTATCTTAGTGGGTTAGCACGTGAGCAACGCTCTAACCCGTACTAGGTTTGACATGATGCATGCACATTTGATATTGGAGCGAGGTTTCTAGAATGGTCAAGACCGGTACCCTCAAGTGAACAACTTGAGAGGGAAAGGCACGGGACCATCGACTGCACCGTTGATCGACTAGTTCATCGCAAATAAGCCTTTCCAATTTAAAAGGGTAATTTTGGAAGAGCGCGTACACTCATCAAATGCCGCTATGTTATTAATCTGGCATGAGTGGAATATGATGTGGAGCATGCTTTATGCAAAGATAGTAACACGTTGCCAAGTATTTGCATGGTAAATATATAAAGGCAATAAATACAATATTAAGGTAAAACATAAAAGACATAAAAGAAAGACAAAAGAAGAAGTTAATTCGTGGAATACAGGGAATGTAATAAAGTAAGCAAGGGAGTAGGGGTGGGAGAGACATGGTATAGAAATCTTTAAACAAATGAAGAGCAGTTTAGAGCAAATAAAGGTGAATAGGAAAAAGGATGTGCCTGTTATAACCAATTTAAGCAAAGGAAGGTGGAGAAGGGAAGGGATGTGCATACTACAACAAATTTAAACAAGTAAAAAGAAAATGGGAGAGGGATGTGCATGTAACAACGAATTAAACAAGTAAAAGTAAAACGGGAGAGGGATGTACATGTAGTAGCAAATAAAGATGGAAAAGGGATGTGCATTTATAACAAAGAAGACTGTTCCACATAAGCCAAGTTTGCTATGGTAAGAGCCTAAGTGTAAATCCCCATCAGAGTCGCCATACTGTCGCTCCCCTTTTCTCGCGAAATCGGGTATCGACACGTAACAACTCTTTTAAATGGATATTAAAAGAGGAGAGTCGCCACCTAACAATATTTAAGGTGCATTAAGGCACCTATTGTGCAAATGACTATGATTTAACTAGCCAATGTCACCGAAGATCGGGCAAGGGATCAAGTTACCTCAAAGAGAAGGTGTTAGGCACTCCTCGAGGTCCGCAACTGTGGGTTCCGACCGAACTTAAATTATGTGAATTAGGCTACATGATCGAATAAGCAAAGAGAGTACAAAATTCTAAGAATTTTATTACAAAGATCTTGATGCGAATATAGAGGTAAAATTATTTTAATTCTACTAGGGAGAAAGAATGAAGGGGAGGGGGGGTTCCTAAGGTTTTTAGCCTAAAGGATCACCCAATGCAACATAAATAATATTTCGTAACTCCCTTAGGATAGGGTGTTACTCATATTATTCAGCGGGTACAGACTATTATCTCCTGCTACCCAATTACTATGTTAACGTTGTTTATCTAAAAACGTTCTAATTCAATTCTATGTCGTGGCATACGCGTGCACTACCCGTCCCATACCTATGGCCAAGGAGGTTTCAGACCTTTATTTGGATGGTTCTAGACCTTACCTAGGTTGCTCAAAAATGAAGAAAACTAAGCCACAAACAAAATAAATAAGACTCCACATAAAGACAGTTAGAGGCTCGCATTAACCTCCACACTTATACAGCAGATGCACGCAAACAAATATTCAAGTTAAGAGACTTCAAGATTAAGAATGTTAAGCCCTATAGACATGACTTCTAGGTGCCTTGAGTCATAGTATGCAGGCAGTTTCAGATGCAAGATATTGCTCATAGCAGAATTATACGGGTATTACAAGTTGGTTGTTGAAATAGCAAGTTTTAAGTTATTAGTCCTATATGTGTTGTGCCTAGGCGATCTACACAGTTGAATGTAACAAAATCTGCTGGGAGAAGTCCCAGAATGATTCATGCTCTCTAACAGTGGCGCACATAAAACAGTGTTTGAGTGGTCTAGCATTAACTAATTATGGCAAGAAATTATTCTATATAGGCAGGATCTCTAACACATAGTACTTAGAGCTTATTTTATTGTCATATCTTGATCCTATAAGCATATTTTCTAGGTGAGCAGCGCCAAGTAGAATAACTGGAATCTTATAGGCATGATTTCAAATGAATGATGCGAATTGAAAGAAAAATCAACGACATTAATTCCTATAGGTAGGTTTTTTAACAACACATAGCAGTAACATAATTGCAACAATATTTATTTATGTTTGCTCGCAGGTAATGTGTGTGCCTGTGTGCTTCCCCTAATGACATGATTTCTATAGTTCACATAATGGCTGAGTAACACTTATAGCAAGTAAAGCACCAAGTCCTATATTATCTATCCGTTTTTGCATGCCAATATTAAAATCTACCCATTTCCTATTTTTACTAATACCCCATTCGTTTATACAAAAGTTATTACATGCCCAATAATGAGTAAGATACAAATGTTATACAAATAATAACAATAGGCCCACAGTAGGCCCAAATGAAATACACATCACTGCCTGGGCCTTCAGTAACTCTCACACAACATACCCACGCCTCTAATAAGGAGCCATATTCAACACACGACCCCAAAATCCATAAAGGAGCCCAAAGTCGATATATTTGACCATAACACAAAGTATTGTACCATTTAAATCAGCCAACTCAGATATACAACATGAAATAAGAGGGAAAAGGATGAATATGAGTAGTTTAAGATTCAGCGAATAACTAAAGACCAAGTCCTAGCGTGTCAGAGTTCACAAGGGTCTCAATTAGACCCCAAACAATGCTCACACTAGGGAGGTCAATGGTAAAGACTAGGTAGCATTGGCTTTCATCCGTCTAAGAATGAGAACTCAAGAGAGCCCAGGTAACAAGTGAAGGAAAGTAAACCAAGGTTGAGAGACAAATACTAAGGGATACATACATAGTCAGGTTGAACATATAAAGCAGATAATCGAACAAGTCGTAGGGTTTAAGAACAAACTTAACAAAGATTTAGAAAATAGGTTCAACACTTAGTGCATAAGTAGTCATACATTAGTATAATTAAGGGAAGAACAAATTTGCAGGATTGGTGAAAAGTATCATACACAGATTCATAATAAAGGACAAGGTCCAAATTATGCTAAGTGTAGGTTCTAGTGTTATGAAAAAGTCATATTAACTTGGTAGCAGGACAACATTTAGACATGATAGGGAGGTAGGTTATTACAACTACTGGTGAACCAAGGGAGCCAAAACATGCTAAAGGGCGTATTGATAGAGAACTAGTCATGGTTGAAAGGATTAAAACGTGCTACATATGCAAGATACTACCACAAAAATTTAGAATAGGATAGGGAAATATACTTATGCCATATGGTAAATGTAAACATTCATGTTTTGAACACAATTGACTAGTTAACTAAAGAGAGCACAAATTATGCCGGTAAGGCATGTTCAAATAACAGAATTAATAGCATGAAACATAATGAGACACCAAAGAGATGCTAACATGTGCAAAGGCTCCAAACATCATTAGTTTGCAACACATAGGCTAGACGAATTTGAAAAAGAATCTAATTTATTCAAATCAGTCTTAGGCATGTTTCAAACTATCAACATTACGAAGTTAAAGATTAAAGAGACCTAAAATTGAAGTAAAGAAAACAAAACAACCTAGAAAAAACATTAAGCTACGAACTTCAGAAGTGAAAACATATGCAAATTGCAGATAAATAGGAATGAAGTTGCAAAAATCCAATAACTCACCACTTAAACGAATAATAGTAAAGAACAAACTTCCACAAAAACAAAAACTCCCAATGCGTCAAAGTTCCCAAGAGCTTCGACGAACTTAGGGAAACGCTCGCACCAAGAACAGGTTGAGTAACAAGGTCTTAGTGGACTTGGCTTTCAGCCGGACAAAACACAATTCAGAATAAGAGAGTAGCAAAAACCCCAAATTTTAGTGAAGAAAAATGTCGTTTAAAATCTGTCCCAAAAAGGGAAAATGAGGGGTTTATATAGCAGTAAGGATTCAACGAACACACAAGAAAGAGAAATAAATTAAGCAACACATAAGGAAAGAAAACATGCAAATCAGTTCAAAATCAATTTAAGAGAGAAATCCGGGAAACCCTAAAATTTTAGGGAAAGTGTGAATCAACAGAAATCTAAATGGAATCGGACTCACATAATATAGTATTGAACGCATATAGACAAAACAATGCTCAAAATCAAAGATTTGAATCCCTTTTGTTCGATTTCAGAAATTATTGCTTGCCATGTTTAGGCATGCACTTAGTTAACACCACAAACAGACGACCAGTATCAGAAGGATACAAATATGGTAAGAAAATAGTAGTCGAATCCCATTATCAGTGGGATTAGGGGAGGCAGATAGGGTTTAGTGAATAGGAGAGGAGATGATACAGAGGCAACGGTCTTTAGGAAATGGGGATTAGGGTTAGGGTGAAGGGATATAAGGAAATGGGGTTGGGTATTGTGAGCCATTGATCGTTATTGATCAACGACTAAGGTTTAAGGAGGTATGGGTCGGTTTTGGACTGGGTAGGGTCGCTTGGGGTTACGTTTGAGGTTTGGGTTTGTCTGGTCCGAAATATAACTCAAAATTGGGCCACCTTTTTAAATGGGAGATTAAAACGGAAATAATTTAATAAAATAGCTAAATAAATATATAAAAGTGATATTTATGCAGATTAATACTTTAAACAATGATAAAAGACTATAAAATTGTAAAATATTATTTTGGCCCCGAATGAAATGACAAATGCAATAAAAATGCAAAATAATGGCTATTGTTGCAAATTTGTGCAAATAGCCTAAAAATACTATTGTAATTATATAAAATGAAGTAAATATATTAAAAATATGTAGTAGAGATGCAAATAATAATTTTAAGTGATTAAGGCATCACAGAATAATTTGAAGGAGTAATTAATAAATATTTAAGTAACTTAAATGTAAGAAAATTAATTTTAAAGCTCTAAAATTATGGAAAATTATAAAAAATGCTTGTGTAAATCTTGTAAATTAAATAATGGAGCAAAATGGTATTTTGAAAGTATTTATGATTATTTAAAAAATATGAGGGCAAAATTGGGTATCAACAGGCTGAAAACTAGCTCTAGGGCTTGAAAGAGAAGAACTCGGATCATGCCAGAAAAATTGAGGAGATCTAAGCTCGGTTGGCCACCGAACTTGCAACGGCTAAATATGAGGCTTAGAAAGCCAAGGCTGATGCGGAGGCGATCATGGCCGTCTACTGGTCTGATGCTGAAGTCGCTCAAGCCCAGGCAAAGGAAACTGCCGAGGCTCCCCAACTCGAGCATATTGGGTGGCCAAGCTTGCCAAGTCCCAATCTCGCAGGGAAACCCTCGAGGAGATTCATGCTTGAGTCTTCGATCTCACTAATGAGATAAAAAGTGCCAAAGAGCTCAAAGCCGACACTAAGGCATTGGCTTCCTCCTCTGATGATGATGTCGTCGGGAGCGCGAGCGGGTCCAAGAGCGGAGGGGACCTCGATAGTGAAGAAGCTTTCCCTGGGGGAGATTAGGCACTTAGGTTTTTCCATTTTGAATTTTGTATAAATCCTCGACTGGGCCATGTTTCCCTTGTAAATGATTTTGATATGTATAAGAAATTTTCCTTTCTTTCTATCTTGTCTTGTGAGACTTTGCCTTGTTGCTGCCTTACATAATTTTGCTTTATTTATAGTATTTGTTGGTTCGAAGTTCAGGTATTTTTGTCAAAACCGAACTAGTGTCGAGTGAGTGCTTGCTCGAATTTGAAGTAGGATAACCGTTAGGTTTTAGTTGAGTGAGGATGATATCTCGAACTCAAAAATAAAAATGACCCTTAGGCTTTTGTATTAGGCCGATGTGGCCTTTGTAAAAGAGAATGGCTTTTTCCCATTTTCGAGTTAAAGAGTTTATATATAATTTGTTATGCCTTAGCATGAGATAAGGAATTGTTAGAGAGTTCGAACAAATCTATATCCATTAGGGTTTTCGAGGGTCGATATTATCGAAACCCTTTGATTCATAATGCCTTAGCATGAAATAAGGAATTTATTCGAGAGTTAGAACAGTTCTGTACCCATTAGGGTTTTTGAGGCTTAATATTATCGAAGCCCTATGTAACTTTGCTGAGGTAGCCTTTTTAACTGACTTATGAAAATATTCGAAGGCATATTTTATTACGGAATTCGGACGTCTCCGAACCGTGTCAATTTGTCCGTAGCCTTTTTAGTTTGGGACGTGCCTCTTGGGCTTGTTTTCCCTTTATACTCCGAACTTGTTCGAAGTGTCAGTTCCTGAGTGGGGCGGCTGTGGCCTATAAAATTCGAGGAATGCCCTTTTAAGTTCTTACGATCTCGAAGTTATAATAATTCGATCACATCTATTTTTAGGATGGCAGTCCCCAAGTGTGGGGTTAGTTGTTCGAACTTCAGTTGTGATCGGCCCTTAAGCCTGTTTACACAATAGATCAAGAGCATGAAATTGTAAATTAAAATTTTTCTAAGGCATAACATATATTTGGCAAGGAAAACTACTTCTCTTAATAAATGATTATACATGCATACATGTTTGACGTTATGCTCGAGTAACCTACATGTGCACGACTCATTAAACCATTTGGCCCTTAAAAACTTTACCTATCGAGACCCTATGTAACGACCCGACCGGTTGTTTCGAGAGTTGTAGTCCTGTTTTCCCCATTTATGACTCTTTTTGTGTTATTCATCTATGTTGTGATATACCGGGTTAGTTGGTTTGAGTCCTGAGTGGTATCGGAGTGAATTGAGACACTTAGTCTCTAAATTAGAAGCTTAAGTTGGAAAAGTCAACCAGATGTTGATTTGTGTGTAAACGACCCTGAATTTGAATTTTGATGGTTCCTTTAGCTCGGATAGGGGATTTTGGACTTAGGAGCGCGTCCGGAACGTGAGTTGGAGGTCCGTAGTAGAATTAGGCTTGAATTGGCGAAAGTGGAAAAATTAGCATGGAAATTCAGATATCGGGGTCAGAATGGAATTCAGAAGTTGGAATAGGTTTGCGGTGTCATTTTTGACTTGTGTGTAAAATTTGAGGTCAATCGGACGAGGTTTGATAGGTTTCGGCATCATTTGCGGAATTTGGGAGTTTAGAGGTTCTTAGGCTTGAATCCGAGGGTAATTTGGTGTTTTGATGTTGTTTTGGGTTATTCGAAGGTTCGACTAAGTTCATATGATGTTATGGGACGTGTTGGTATGTTTGGGTTAGGTCTGGAGGGCCTCGGGTGAGTTTCGGGTGGTTAACGAATCATTTTGGCCTTGGTGAGATAGCTGATTAGCTGCAAAATTCTATTTCTGGTTTCCTCTTTCGCGTTTTCCAGAGGGGCCTCGCATTTGCGAAGAGTGTTTCTGAGATGGTGAGTTTCTATTCTATGCGTTTGGCAAGAAGAGGATGCGAACGCGAAGGGTAGGGCAGTGTGTGCATCGCGAACGGCGTGAGTGGTGCCGTGTTCGCAAAGAAGAGTGGGGAAGTTGGGGACCCCAGGTCCTTAGTCTACGCGTAGCGAGGTAAGGATCGCGTTCGCGAAGGTTTGAGCTTGTAAAGCTTCGTGTTCACAAAGAGTTAATCTGGAGGCAATTGAGGTTCGTCTACGCAAACGCAAGAGGACCGCCACGTTCACGAAGAATGAAATCTGGGGAGATAGGGTTAAATTCAAAATCGAGGGTTTGGGATCATTTCTCATATTTTGGGCTAGAGATCACGGATTTGGGCGATTCTTGAAGGGATTTTCGTGGAGTTGATTGGGGTAAGTGTTTCTCACCTGATTTTGGTTAAATTCCATGATTGTATCTTGATTTTCATCATCTAAATTGGGATTTGGGGTGAAAAATTGGGGGAAAAGTGGAAGAGTTCTTGAGATGGAATTTTGAGGTTTTGTTGTCCGATTTGATTAAATTTGGTATGGTTAGACTCGTGAGTGAATGGGCTTCCGAGTTTTGTGACTTTTGTCGGATTCCAAGACGTGGGGCTGGATTCGGGCCAATTTCATGTTTTGAGTCTAATTTAGTAGTTTTTCTTGTGGAATTGATTCCTTTAGCATATATTAATGGTATTGTACTGTTTGTGGCTAGATTCGGGATGTTCGTAGGCCGATTCGAGAGTCAAAGGCATTGCGAAATAAGAATTTGCTCAGATTGAGGTAAGTAACGATTGTAAATCTGGTCCTGAGGGTATGAAACCCCTGATTTTTGTGTCATGTGACTATTTGGAGGTGACACACATGCTAGGTGATGGGCGTGTGGGCGTGCACCCTTGGGGATTGTGACTTGGTCCGTCCCGTAGCAACTGTAAAGTTGAACAACCTGTTGTAGCTATATTCTTGTTATGTGTTTTAGAAAGATTTATTGTAAATCATGCTAGATATCATGTCTAGCCTTTATGCCGGTATTGATTGGAACCTTAGAGGTCATTTCTTGCTGTCCTCTCAATGTTTTAGTTGATATCCCGTTCTCAGACATGTTCATTCATTCTTACATCATAGCTCAGTCTCCGATATTCTATTTGATGCATCATGACACTGTTTGTTAGGGCTGATTACTTTGATTTCTGAGAGCCTGAGAGATTGGAGAGATTTATGACTGATTGAGGCCGAGGGTCTGATTGTTGAGGAAATTTATGGGATCAAACTGCACGCCACAACATGTTTCATTGATTCTGCCATGATTGGCGTTGATATAGCGCTTGGGCTGAAGGAGCCCCTCCAGAGTCTGTACACACCCCTAGTGAGCGAGGGTACCTACTTAGTGCGAGTGCCGAGTGCTGAGCGACTGTGAGGCATGCGTGATTGTGGGGTTGGAGTGATTGGGAGGACTGAGTGATGTTTGCCCGAGGGGCGGTATATGATTTCATAATTTATGCTCATAGATGCTTTGAATCCTTGTCTGAGAACTGTTGAAAGATATTTTTAATTGACTTTACTTGAACTTGATTTAAACAAGCTGATTTGACTTAAACTCTGGTTGTAAAGCATGTCGCGCTTTACTGAATTTTGTGATATGAACTATACTTGTACCTAGCTCGTCACTACTTCTCATCATTTATTTACTTTTGTTGCTTACTGAGTTGGTGTACTCACGTTACTCCCTGCACCTTGTGTGCATATCCTAGCATTTCTTGTCACGGTAGCGGCTGCTGATATTCCTATAACTGCATTGGAAATAGCAAGGTAGTTGCCCGGTGTTCGCATCCCTGCTTTTTTCTTTAATATCTTCCCCGTAGTTGTATTTTGAATTTTTTCCAAACTATGTTAGTCTTGTTATTGTCGGACCCGTTTTTAGTAGTTGCTCATGACTCACTGACACCCTGATGTTTGGGGAGTTTCTTTCCGCATTTCTATTTTTGAGTTAAACTCTTGTTTCTTTAATGAATTTTGTTATACAAAGGTCTTTTTGGCATATCGTTTGAATGAACTATTGTAGTGTTTTGGAAGTTGGTTGGTCTAGTATCATTGATAGACGCCATCACGACCGGTTTGAGTTTAGGGTCGTGACAAGTTGGTATCAGAGCCTAGGTTACATAGGTCTCACGAGTCATGACCGGATTTAGTAGAGTCTTGCGGATTGGTACGGAGACGTCTGTACTAATCTTCGAGGGGCTGCAAAACTCTTAGGAAACCCATATTCTTGAATTCTTGTCGTGCGAATCTGTTGATTCTGGTAAGTAAACTTCTATTGTTTCATTCTCTCACATATGGTGAGGACTCGCACTACCGGACATGAGGACTAGCCACCAGTACCACCAGCCAGGGCCGCGGTCGAGGCCTTGGTAGGGGTAGAGGTGCAGCCCGTGCAGCAGCTGGGGAAATACATGCAGACCCCCAGTTGCTCCAAATCAGGACCAGGTCCCCGTGGTAGATGTTTAAGCGGGACCAGCTCAGGCACCACCTGTGCCTATTGTGATTCCTGGCCTTCAGGAGGCCCTAGCTTAGATTCTGTCAGTGTGTGTTGGCCTTGCTCAGGTGGTCTCTATTCGACGGCCGCAACCACTTCTCAGGCCGGGGGAGGCACTCACACTCCCGCCGCTCTCACACCCGAGCAGGTTATTCAGGGACTCCAGACACCGGGGGAACCACCAGCCCAGCCGGTTACATCTGCTCAAGACTATGTGGTTCCTGTTATGCCTTAGGATTAACATCGTAGATTGGAGAGGTTTGGGAGACTCCAGGCTCCGTCTTTTAGTGATGCAGAGAGTGAGGATGCACAGGGTTTCTTGGATAGGTCTAAGAGGATACTCCATACTGTAGGCATTTTGGAGACCAGTGGGGTCTCATTCACTACCTTCTAATTCTCTGGGGATGTATTCAGTTGGTGGGGGGCTTACGAAAGATGTAGTCCGGTCGGCGCAACACCCCTTACTTGGAAGCAGTTCTCTGTTATCTTTCTGGAGAAGTTCGTGCCTCAGTCCCACAGAGAGAAGCTGTGTAGGCAGTTTGAGCAGCTTCGTCAGGATGATATGTCTTTGATGCAGTATGAGATGCGATTCTCAGAGTTGGCTCGTCATGCTATTTAGTTGGTTCCCACAGACAGGGAGAGGATCAGGAGGTTTATAGATGGCCTCACTTTTCAGCTACGGCTGCTTATGACCACAAAGAGAGTGTCTGGTGATACTTTTGATGAAGTTGTCGACATTGCTCGGCATATTGAGATGGTTCTCGGTCAGGAGAGGGTTGAGAGGGAGGCCAAGAGGCCTTGAGGACAGGGTGGATTTAGTGGTGCTCCTCATGAGGGTCAGTTCCAGCACGACTGAGGCCTCCCATTCAGGCATGGTCAGACGGCCCGCCCTATTCACCATGGTGCATCATTGGGCCATAGATCGCACAGTTCTCATCAAGGCTACTCATCAACCAGTGCCCTCCCAGCATAGAGTTCGTCCCGTGCTCCATCTGTCCAGAGCTCCTCTATGACAGGTTCTTCTACCATTTATCCCGGTGCTCGGGGCTCCCTTCAGTCCCCGTCACTAGCACCAGAACGTTGTTTTAAGTGTGAGGAATTTAGGCATATGTGGAGGCATTGTCCTCGTCGTCATGGAGGTCCATCTCAGCAGAGGAGTCATCCTTCGACTTCAGAACCAATTACATCACCACTCGCCTAGTCAGCTCGGGGTGGAGGTCAGTCAGCTAGGGGTTTCCCTAGAGGGGGAGGCCGATCAGGTGGTGGTCAGGCCCATTTCTGTGCACTCCCTACCAGACAAGATACCATTGCTTCAGATGCTGTGATTACAGGTATTGTTTCAGTTTTCCACCGAGATGCCTCAGTATTGTTTGACACTCGTTCCACTTATTCATATGTTTCCTAGTATTTCTCTCATTTTCTAGATATGCCCCGTGAGTCTCTAGTCTCGTATGTTCATGTATCTACTCCTATGGGCGATACTATTGTTATGGACCGCGTATATGGGTCATGTGTGGTGACTGTTGGGGGTCTGGAGACCCGAGTGGACCTTTTGCTGCTCAGTATGGTTGACTTCGATGTGATATAGGGCATGAATTGGTTGTCCCCATGCCATACTGTTCTAGATTTTCACGCTAAGACCATGACGTTGGCGATGCTGGGTTGCCGAGGGTTGAGTGGAGAGGTTCTATAGACTATGTACCTAGTAGGGTGATTTCATATTTGAAGGCTCAGCGTATGGTTGAAAAAGGTTGTCTATCATATTTGGCTTTCGTGAGGGATGTTAGTGCAGAGACTTCTACAATTGATTCTGTTCCGATGGTACGTGACTTTCTGGATGTGTTTCCTGCAGACCTATCGGGCATGCCGCCTGTCAGGGATATCGATTTTGGTATTGATTTGTTGACGGGCACTCAACCCATTCCTATTCCACCGTATTGTATAGCCCCGGCGGAGTTGAAGGAGTTGAAATAACAGCTTCAGGAACTCCTTGATAAGGGTTAATTCATCCTAGTGTGTCACCTTGGGGTGCACCGGTTCTCTTTATGAAGAAGAAAGATGGTTCCATGAGGATGTGCATTGATTACAGGCAGTTGAACAAGGTTACAGTCAAGAACAAGTATCCTTTGCCTCGTATTGATGATCTATTTGACCAGCTTCAGGGAGCGAGGGTGTTCTCCAAGATTGATTTGAGGTCGGGTATCACCAACTGAAGATTTAGGATTCAGATATTCTTAAGGCACCTTTCAAGACCCGATATGGCCATTATGAGATCTTAGTGATGTCTTCTGGGCTAACCAATTCCCCAACATTGTTCATGCATTGATGAACAATGTATTTTAGCCCTACTTGGACTCATTCATTATTGTATTCATCGATGACATCCTGGTGTACTCTCGTAGCCAGGAGGAGCATGCTCAGCACCTAAGGAATGTATTACAGATATTGAGAGAGGAGAAGCTTTATGCAAAGCTCTTCACGTGTGAGTTTTGGATCGGTTCAGTAGCATTCTTGGGGCACGTGGTGTCCAGTCAGGGTATTCAGGTGGATCCGAAGAAGATATAGGCGGTGCAGAGTTGGCCTAGACCGTCCTTAACTACGGATATTACGAGATTTCTTGGTTTGGCGGGCCATTACCTGTTGCTTGTTAAGGGATTTTCATCTATTGCATCGCCCTTGACCAAATTAACCCAAAAGGGTACTTCATTTAGGGGGTCGGATGAGTGTGAGGAGAGCTTTCAGAAGCTCAAGACTGCTTTGACCATAGCTCCCGTGTAAGTTCTGCCATCAACTTCAGGTTCTTATATCGTGTATTATGATGCCTCGAGGATAGGTATTGGATGTGTTCTGATGTAGGAGGGTAGGGTGATCGCCTATGCCTCGCGCCAGTTGAAGACTCATGAGAAGAACTATCATGTCCATGATCTTGAGTTAGCAGTTATTGTTCATGCTTTAAATATTTGGCGGAACTATTTGTACGAGGTTCATTGTGAGATATATACTGATCACCGAAGTTTGCAGAATCTGTTCAAGCAGACGGATCTTAATTTGTGTCAGCGGAGAGGGTTAGAGCTTCTCAAGGACTATGATATCACTATTTTGTACCATTTGGGGAAGGACAATGTGGTGGCCGATGCCTTGAGTCCACAGGAGGAGAGTTTGGGGAGTTTAGCATATCTTCCAGCAACAAAGAGACTCTTGGCATTGGATGTTCAGGCCTTATCTAGCTAGCTTTTTAGATTGGATATTTCAGAGCCGAGTTGGGTATTGGCTTGTATGGTCTCCAGGTCTTCTCTTTATGAATGTATCAGGGAGCGTTAGTATGATGACCCACACCTGCTCGTTTTTCATGATAGGGTTCAGCTAGGTGATGCCAGAGATATGACTATAGGTGATGATGGCGTGCTGAGGATGCAGGGCCGGATATGTGTACCCAATGTAGATGGGCTCCGAGAGTTGATTCTTGAGGAGGCCCACAGCTCGCGGTATTCCATCTATCTGGGTGCCGCGAAGATGTACCGGGATTTAAGACAACACTATTGGTGGAGGCGGGTGAAGAAGGATATAATTGGGTTTGTGGATAGGTGTCTCAACTGTTAGCATGTTAAGTATGAACATCAGAGACCAGGTGGCTTGCTTAAGATATTAGAGATCCCGGAGTGGAAATGGGAGCGGATCACCATGGACTTCATAGTTGGGCTCCCAGGAAGTTCGATGCTATTTGGGTTATTGTGGATCGGCTGACCAAGTCTGCGCACTTCATTCAAGTTGGTACTACTTTCACTTCAGAGAGGTTGGCTGAGATTTATATCCGAGAGATTGTTCGCCTGCATGGTGTCCTGGTTTCCATCATTTCAGATAGGGGCACTCAGCTTACATCGCAGTTTTGGAGGGGCGTGCAGCGGGAGTTGGGTACTTAGGTTGAGTTGAGCACATCCTTTCACTCTCAGACGGACGAACAGTTTGAGTGCACTATTCAGATATTGGAGGACATGTTACGTTCTTGGGTCATCGACTTTGGGGGTTCATGGGACCAGTTTCAGCCGCTCACGGAGTTTGCATATAACAACAGTCATCAGTCGAGCATTAAGATGTCTCCGTACGAGGCTTTATATGGGAGGTGTTGTAGATCTCCGGTAGGATGATTTGAGCCGGGTGAGGCTAGGATCTTGGGGTACAGACTTGGTCCAGGATGCATTAGACAAGGTGAAAATAATTCAGGAGTGGCTTCGCACGGTGCAGTCTAGGCAGAAGAGCTATGCGGACATGAAGGTCTGTGATGTGTCTTTCATGGTTGGGGAGAGGGTTTTGCTGAAGGTATCAACCATGAAGGGTTTTATGAGGTTTGAGAAGAGGGGAAAGTTGAGCCCCCAGCTCATTGGGCCTTTTGAGGTGCTTCAGAGGATAGGGGAGGTGGCTTACAAGCTTGCATTGCCACCCAGCTTGTCGAGTGTGCATCTAGTGTTTCATCTTTCCATGCTCCAGAAGTATATTGGCGATCCGTCCCATTTTTTGGACTTCAGCACGGTTAGGTTGGAGGATGATATGACTTATGATGTGTAGTCAATGACCATTTTAGATCGGCAAGTTTGGAAGTTGAGGTCAAAGGATATAGCTTCAGTGAAGGTGCAGTGGAGAGGTCAGCCTGTGGAGGAGGCCACCTGGGAGACCGAGCGAGAGATGCGGAGCAGATATTCACACCTATTTGAGACTCCGGGTATGTTTCTATACATGTTCGAGGATGAACGTTTATTTAAGAGGGGGAGGATGTAACGACAAGGCTGGTCGTTGCGAGAGTTGTAGCCCAGTTTTCCCTATTTCTGCCTCTTTTTTTTGTTCTTCAGCTATATTGTGATATACAGGGTTACTTGGTTCGAGTCCGGAGTGGTATTGGAGTGAATTGAGACACTTAGTCTCTAAATTAGAAGCTTAAGTTGGAAAAGTAAACCAGATGTTGACTTGTGTGTAAACGACCCCAAATTTGAATTTTTATGGTTCCGTTATCTCCATTAGGGTATTTTGGACTAAGGAACGCGTCCGGAATGTGAGTTGGAGGTCCTTAATAGAATAAGGCTTGAATTGGCGAAAGTGGAAAATTTGGCGATTTTGGACGGCAGTGGAATTTTAGATATAGGGGTCGGAATGGAATTCCGGAAGTTGGTGAATTCTGAGTGCCGAGTGCCGACCGACTATGAGGAATGAGTGATTGTGAGGCATGAGTGATTGTAGGGTTGGAGTGATTGGGAGGACTTAGTGATGTTTGCACTTTACTTGAACTTGATTTAAACAAGCTGATTTGACTTATAATCTGGTTGTAAAGCATGTCGCACTTTATGTAATGTTGTGATATGAACTGTACTTGCATATAGCTTGTTCACTACTTCTCAGCCTTTATTTACTTTTGTTGCTTGCTAAGTTGGTGTACTCACGTTACTCCCTTCACCTTGTGTGCAGATCTAGGCATTTCTGGTATGGTAGAGGCTGCTGATAATTCTGTAGCTGATCATTGGAGATAGCAAGGTAGCTGCCCGGCGTTCGCAACCTTGTTTTCTTCTTCTCTATCTTCCCCTCAGTTGTATTTTGGTTTTTTTTCCAGACAATGTTAGTCTTGTTATTGTAGAACCAGTTTTTAGTAGTTTCTCAAGACTCACTGACATCCCGATGTTTGGGTCTTTTCTTTCCAAACTCTTGTTTCTTTAATGAATTCTGTTATACAAAGGACTTTTTGGTATATCGTTTGAATGAACTATTGTAGTGTTGTGGAAGTCGGCTGGCCTAGTATAATCGATAGGCGCCATCACGACCGGTTTGAGTTTAGGGTTGTGACACCCTATTGACACGAAGTACTTTCCTTGCAACAAAGTTGACATTCGAGGGTGATGCCTCCTGTATTCGAGGTCGATTTTAAAGAAGCCTCGGATACTGTTGGATTGCTCTAAGTTAGCACGAACAATCGTTGCCTCGTTAAAAACCTTGCCTGAAAACCCCATTTGGGACAAAAACCTGTCTAAGGAAAAACAAAGTGCAACGCGTGCTTTCAGACCTAACGATTTTGTGTTGAATAATCCATCGACGTCTACGATCGAACACCTGCAATAAGCTAATTTACAATATAAATGAAATTGGAGAAGGTGGTACCTCAGGAGTGGTATCATTTAAGGAGTGAAACTTTCCAATTGTTTGGTAATTTCTCACAGTCCATCGTGTCGAGCTTGTAGGATCCTTTTCTGATGGTGTCGAGGACTTGATATGGTCCCTCCCAGTTTGGGCCAAGTTTTCCTTCATTCGGGTTTCGAGTGTTGCGGGTGACTTTTCTCAGAACTAAGTCCCCGATTTTAAAGTGTCAAAGATTGGATCCTCAATTGTAATACCTTTCAATCCACTGTTTCTGTGCGGCCTTTCGAACGAGGGCGGCTTTCCTTCTTTCATCCAGCAATTCGAGGCTTGTATTCATAGCCTCGTGATTTGATTCTTCCGTTGAATATCGAAACCTGAGGCCAGGTTCCCCGACTTCGTCCGGGATAAGAGCTTCGGCACCATAGACTAAAGAGAAACGTGTTGCCCCCGTACTAGATTTTGGCATCGTGCGGTACGCCTAAAGAACCTCGGGCAGTATCTCTCTCCATTTCCCCTTAGCGTCGGTCAATCTTTTCTTTAGATTTTGAATGATGGTCTTATTTGTTGATTCGGCTTGTCCATTCTCTCTGGGATGATACGGTGTCGATAGAATCCTTTTAATCTTGTGATCCTCGAGAAATTTAGTCCCTCTCCTGCTGATGAATTTCTTCCCATTGTCGCATACGATCTCGACAGGCATCTCGAATCGGCATATAATGTGGTCCCAAATGAAGTCTATGACTTCTTTTTCTCTAACTTTCTCGAAAGCCTGTGCTTCAAACCACTTAGAAAAATAATCAGTCATAAATAAAATAAACTAAGCTTTACCTGGGGCTAATGGTAGAGCGTCGACGATGTCCATTTCCCACTTCATGAACGACCATGGGGATAAGACTGAGCGGAGTTGCTCTCCGGGATGGTGAATCATCGGTGCATACCTTTGACATTTGTCGCATTTTGAACAAACTCTTTTGTAACCTTTTCCATATCGGCCCAATAGTATCCTGCTCTGATAACTTTGTGAACCAATGACTCGGCACCAGAATGATTCCCACAAGTGCCTTCGTGAATATCCCGTAGGACGTAGTCGGTGTCTCCTGGTCCCAAATATATCGCCAGTGGTCCATCAAACATTCTCCGAAAAAGTGTTCCATCCTCGGTCAACGTTAATCGTGCTGCCTTTGTGCGTAGAGTCCTTGACTCCTTCGAATCCGATGGAAGCTTCCCATTCCTTAGGTATTTGATGTACTTGTTTCTCCAATCCCAGGTCAGACTTGTAGAGTTTATTTCGGCATGACCTTCTTCGATCACCGACCTCAAAAGTTGTACGACAGTCCCCGAGCTAAGTTCGTCGTCTTCGACTGATGACCCCAAGTATGCAAGGGCATCGACCTCGTTGTTCTATTCCTGATGCACATATTGTAGGGTCCATTCTTTACATCGATGTAGAACCACCTCTAGTTAATAAAGTACCTCTACATTCGGTCTTCTCGAACCTCGAAAGTTTTGTTGACTTGGTTTACCACAAGTAGGGCATCACATTTTGCCTCGATAACCTCTGCTCCCAAACTTTTAGTTAGCTCGAGACTTGCAATCATGGCCTCATACTCGGCCTTATTGTTAGTTAATTTTGAAGTTATGATAGATTGTCTAATTGTGTTACCTGTGGGCGGCTTCAGAACGATTCCTAGACTGGACCCCTTAACGTTCGAAGCGCCATTAGTGAAGAGGGTCCACACCCCCGAAGATGTACCCAATTTTCGTAATAATTCCTTTTCGACCTCGGATACGAGGGCTGGCGTGAAGTCGGCCACGAAGGTTGCCAAGATTTGAGACTTAATGGTCGTTCGAAGCTGATACTCGATATCGTACCCGCTGATCTCGACGGCCCATTTGGCCAATCGACCCGAGAGCTCAGGTTTGTGAAAATATTGCGAAGGGGATAGGTAGTCACAAAACAAATTGGGTGACACTGGAAATACAATTTTAATTTCCTAGAGGCGCTTATTAAAGAAAGCGCTAATTTTTCTAAGTGTGTGTATCGAGTCTCGGCCTCACCTAAGGTCTAACTAACATAATAAACAGGGAATTGCGTACCTTGCTCTTCTCGAACTAGGACCCCACTTACTGTTATCTCTGATACCGCTAAGTATAAGTAGAGTTACTCGTCTGCTTTCGGTGTGTGAAGCAATGGCGGACTTGACATGTATCGTTTTAGTTCTTCTAAGGCTTGCTAGCATTCGGGGTCCACGCGAAATTGCTCTTCTTCCTCAGCAGTGAGAAGAACCGGTGACTTCTATCTGAGGACCTCGAAATGAATCGACCTAGGGCGGCTATGCACCCTGTTAACGTTTGTATGGCCTTGCCATTATCCACGACCGTGATATCTTCTATGGCCTTGATATTATCGGGGTTGGTCTCGATCCCTCGATTTGATACCATGAAGCCCAGGAACTTTCCCGAGCCCACCTCGAATGCTCATTTCTCCGGGTTCAACTTCATGTTGTAATTTCTTAGTATGTCGAAGGTCTCCTACAAAGGTTTCAAATGGTCCTCTGCTCGAAGGGACTTAACTAACATGTCATCCATATAAACTTCCATTGATTTACCTATTTGTTCTTCGAGCATTCGATTTACTAGGCGTTGTTAAGTAGCACCGTCATTTTTTAGTCCGAATGGCATTACGTTATAACAATAGTGCCGTATTTAGTGATGAACGCAGTCTTTTCCTGATCCTACAGGTTCATTTGTATTTGATTGTACCCGCAGTAGGCATCGAGAAAATTGAGGATCTCGTGGCCGGCCGTGGCATCGATCATGCGATCGATATTCGGAAAAGGAAAGGAATTCTTAGGGCAGGCCTTATTTAAATCCTTTTAGTCTACACACATTCTAAATTTATTCGCCTTCTTAGGGACTACTACTACGTAACCATTTGAGATATTTTACTTCCTGAATGGACCCTATTTTGAGAAGTTTTGTTACCTCATCCTTGATGAATACATGTTTAACTTCGGACTGAGGCCTTCTGTTTTGCTTTACTGGACGGAACTTCGGGGCCAAGATTAGCCGATGTGTAGTGATTTCTGGTGGGATCCCTATCACATCGAGATGGGAAGGAATTGAATATGTTTTTTTCCTGAGCTCGAGAGTCAACCCCGTGCCCAGGTATATCTTTCGTTGGGACAGATCCTAGATCATTATGACTTGTTCCAGCTCTTTGACTATCGATTTGGTGGCATCAGAATCATCGGGAACTATGAAGGATCGAGGGATCCAATAGTCATCGTCCTCGTCCGCTCCCTGCTGCTCCGACTGAGTCGAGGCTAGTGCTTGTGGTTGCTATTTAGCCTCCTTCTTTCCTTTGGACTCCGATCCTTTTGTTGATGAGAGTTTCGATACCAGTATTATTTCATCGACATCAAACATCTATTTGGAGGCATGTTATTCCCCCTACACCGTTTTTACTCCCTTCGGTGTAGGGAACTTCAGAACTTGGTGAAGGGTTGAAGAGACTACCCTCATGTTATGAATCCAGGGTCTTCTGAGCAGTGCGTTGTATCTCATATCGCCCTCGATCACATGGAACTTTGTTTCTTGAATGGTCCCGACTACGTTTACAGGCAAGATGATTTCTCCCTAAGTAGTTTTACTCGCCATGTTGAAACCGAGTTGCGGGCACAATGTTATCTTGCATGCCAAGTTGCTCCACGACCCTCGATCGAATAATATTGGTCGAGCTTCCTGGATCAATCAAAACACGTTTAACCTGAATATCATTCATAAGAATAGAGATTACCAATGCATCATTCTGGGGTTATGAGATCCCCTATGCTTCCTCGTAATTGAAATACAAGGTTCCTTTTGGTACATAGTCTCGAGTACGTTTTTCCCCGGTGATCGACACCTTGAACACGGGTCCTTGTGGAATATCGACCCCACCAACAGTCATGTGAATCACCTGATGTGGTTCTTCCTGTTTGTTCTTCCTATTTGTGTCCCTGTCTCTAAAGTGATTTTAACTCGGTCGCTCAAGAATTCTCGAAGGTCGCCCTCGTTGAATAGACGGGCTACCTCCTCCCTTAGCTATCTACAGTCCTCGGTTCTATGATCATGAGTACAATGGTATTTGCATATTTGATTAGGGTTCCTTTGTGCCGGATCGGTCTGTAGGGGCCTAGGCCATCTAGTATCCTTGATCCACCCAATGGAATATACAATACCTGATACGCCGATGCTGAAGTTGTATTCTGATAGTCGTGGTGCTTTTGTGGGCTCGACATGTTTATCGACGCCATTCTTACTCATGAGCCCTCGGGAGCTCTGTCCTCGATTATTCCTTCGATCATTTCGAACAGGATTACGCCCTGGACCGATGTTTCTACGATCTGCGTTGTGTGGTTGATACCAATCTCTATTCGATCGTGGTTCTCTGTCGATGTCCTTTTGAATTCTGCCGAAGGGCCTGTTTGGATAAACGGAACCGGAAGGGCTCCCCAACTGGTCATCCTCGACTCTGATTTTTGACTGGTACCGATTGTGCACATCGGCCCAGGTCACGGTTGGATACTCAATCAAATTCTGCTTTAGTTTTCGTGATGCTACCGAACTTCGTACGTTCAAACCTTGAGTAAAAGCTTGGACATCCCAACCATCTACGGCCGAGGGTAGGTCCATGTGTTCCATCTAGAACCGATATACAAATTCCCTTAACATTTTGTTGTCCTTCTATTTCACTTTGAAGAGGTCCGACTTTCTAGTCACGACCTTTATTGCTCATGTGTGTGCTTTGACGAAGGAATTTGCAAGCATGGCGCAAGAATCAATGGAATTGGGCGGCAAATTGTGGTACCATACATCGCCCCCTTCGATAAAAGTTCTCCAAATTTTTTCAGTAGAACGGACTCAATCTCGTCATCCTCTAAGTCATTCCCCTTTATTGCGCATGTATAAGAAGTGACATGCTCATTAGGGTCGGTGGTCCCATTATACTTGGGAATTTTTGGCATGCAGAATTTCTTCGGGATGGGCTTAGGAGCCGTACTTGGGGGGAAAGGCTTCTGCACGAACTTCTTCGAATCCAAACCCTTCAGAATCGGCGGTGCCCCCGATATTTGGTCAATCCGAGAGTTGTATGTTTCTAACTTTTTATCATTTTCCTTGATCTTCTTTTCCCCTGATTCGATTCGCTTTGTGAACTCCTCGAGCATTTTCATAATGGTGGAGTCAGTCCCCGATTCACTGGCGTTCGACCTCTCTGGTACAGGTTGGGTCCCATGAACAACTTCTAGTGAGGGCTCGGGTTCGCCCCCACTCGGTGCATGTTTATGATTTTGTAGTTGTGCTATAGCAGCTTGTTAAGCCTGTAACATTTCAAATAGCACCTGATCGAACTTCTCTGCGTACGCTATTTTCGGTATCGACACCCAGATTTGCATTTTGGGCGACATGGGAACTGACTTCGACGCGATTTCAGTTGGTACTCCCTCGAGGCCATCCTGAGGCACTTCGATCTCTGGGGCGTCTATATTGTTGTTTTCTCCATGAAAACCAAGGTCGTTGTCGGCATGTGTGGGTACTGCTTATGAGTTCGACATGCTAATCTTGAAATAAAAAATACTTACAAGAACAAGCGTAAAGTAGTGCGTGTTATGAGAATTAATATAAGGCAATCACTATTATCCTTAGTCCCACAGTGGGCGCCGAACTGTTTACCCTCAAAATCGGATAACAATTAAACTTATAAGTGGTTTTAAGGATACAAGATTTTACCTAATATCAATTGATAAATGCGATGATTAATAATAGAAATTAACAATGAAGTAAAGCAAACCAGTTTTGAGATGTAATTCAGTACTCGAGCTAGTTTGCCCTCGAACTGACTGATATTAGAATAATGAAGTATAAAGCAAACTGATGAACAAGAGAGTATAAGCGGGAAAGAGTGTTATATTTCTTTGATATGTGAGAATCAGGTGTATTACAAATGATTAGAAACCCCCTTTATATAGTAGAGGAATTCTACTTATGGTACAATTCTAATTACAGAAGGAAATCACATTATTAGTTGAATAACCGTTCTTGATTTGATCCATTTCGAGATTTCCGCCATGATCATCGACCAGTCACGGATATCTCGCCTTTCTGTTATTATGCTATCTTCGGTCTTGCTCGATGTCTATCTCGTTTGTCCTCGATCACTACTGGTTTCGATCTCGACAGGTACCTCGAAACCTTAACTCGATGCCTTACCTCATGCCTCGGTCTGATCTATAACGGGGCCGATCTTCGATCCATCCCCCTGGTCTCGGTTAATCAGTAAAATCGATTGGGCCCGGTTTTAGTCGTATACAATTATATATCCTCATTTCAAATTTTAATTACTAAAATTAAATTTTTTGATATAATGTAAAGATCGGAAGCAAGTAAATATTTTAGAATTAGAGTAAAACGAGGTGGTGAGCTCTTGGTTGATTATATTATTTCTTTCAATCCTATTATTGGGATGTGGCATCACAAGCACATTAACATTTGATTCAACCAGCAAACTATTTAATACATCTCTAAAGATTACCATATCAAAAAAGTAAATTAATGAAAATAAAAACTCCTCATTTATTTTCTAACTTGACCAAGGAATACAGTAGCATTGAAAAGGCGATTATTGTGGGAAAGATGAATGAAAGTGGTTGAAGATTAATCTGAGAAAATGGAGGATTGCCAGAGAAAGCTGAAGCCAAAATTTGGTAAAGCTGTCCAATTTTTTATAATCTTTGTGAGGCTATGGATATAAATATGGTGGTGGTGGTGACACCAATAATGGTGAAATTTTACTTATGTAATACTTAGTTCATATGGTTTTTTCAATTATTTTGTGAATATTAATTAGTGCTTTCAGTGATTTGGAAGATGGGAATGATACCTCTAATTGTTTGATGACATAGTATAATAATTCCATTGACTTATTTATTTGGCATAATATAACTACAATTTAATTTAGAATGTCATATAAATATGTAAATATGGTGTAATTGCTAATGACTTTTTAAATTCTTTCTTTTTTCATTTTTAGTATTTCTTATAGACACATATTTTTGTAGTAGTTTGATGTTCTTTTATTTTAAACTAGTTGTTAGGTTGCATGTGTGTCCCATCAATATGTACAAACTTTTTAGAATGATTGATATTATTAAAACACTTAAATTATGACTAATTAAAAGTTTGAAAATAAAGTATGAGCAGTTCTTATCAAATATTCACTAAGTTTTGTACCAAATAATCTGGATTAAAAAGTTATTTATCAATTCAAATGAGAAACATTATACTACTATTTTTTATGTCAGAATATATTATTTATTTGTTAATAGAATAAGCATCCATAAATCTGATTCTTTTGTATTCCGTGCAATAATACCAAAAAAATCTTTTAACATGAGTTATACCACTACAATATCTTATATAAAGATGATACCAAGAAAATCTTTAGTATAACCTCTAGGCATATACCAATTGAAAGTAATAAAGCTTTTCGCTGGCAAAGAGTCCACCATGAAGTCATGAACTATGTGCCTGATGATTTTTGCATAACTTCCTAGTATACATTATCTCATAAATACAAGCCCTTAGACAACACATTAGCATAAAATGTACTGGTCTAATAGATAAACAGAATTACTTGTTAAAACAATGTTGAGCAAAATATACCACAATAGTTATTTATGGGAGAGAACTTCTGACGGGGACATGGAAAAAAAGATTAATAAGTGATTTAACACTTTATTGTGCTTTTACATGGTGCAACAAAAATGTGAAAATGCCAAATTTAATTGGTATAATAGTTGAAAACGCAAAAGTTTAAATAATTAAAGAAAAAATATGAAAAGGGCACAACATAACTAAAAAACGTTTGACCATTGCAACTTCCCCGGGAGATGAAACAATCATCCATTAGTATGAATCAATGTGGCCAAAATTTTCATTTAATAGACGTCATTTTTTATGTGAAGGGCAAAATTGTCATTCAAGTTTTTAGGGTTATATTCGTCTTTCAAACTCTATTTCCTGGCTTCACACTTATAATATAGTATAATTAACACTAAATTAAAAAAATTCATATAAACATGTGTGACAAAAGGAGCTGTCTACAAGAAATATAAAAATGAAAAACAGAAAGAATTTAAAAAGTCATTCGCAATTACAATAGCAAAATTACCACCAATTCTTTGCCCCACACTCCCTCCATCCATCCCCCAATGGAGACGGTCAAGTAGTGTAATTTTAATTTAAAGTATTATTATATGCGACTTATATACTGCTCGAAGTAGGGCTGTGCATAATTTGGAAAATATCGAGTTACTATACCTGTATGGGTCAAAATCAGACTAGGTTTAGGGAATGCAAATGGGCGAGCTGTGGCCGAGGTCGAGCAAGGCCCAGTAGCAAGGAGTCGCCAAGAGAGACCAGGACCGAGGTCGAGTAGAGAATGAATAGTAGCAACGGTTAAAATAGTCTCAAAATGCGAAAATGCATATTCTATTGAATATTTCTTCAACTGTATTTTTTGGGGTTTATTAGGAATATCCCTTATAAATACGAGAAGATAGGAAACAAAAAGGGATCTTCTTCACTTTTCTGATAAGAGCATCTTGTAAAAGATAGACTATCAAGGATACATATAAAGGCTTGTCTTGTCGTTCCAGTTAGATTTTCATTGTTCATTCTATTCACAAGATCCAAGAACACTTTGTGCATCTTCATAGTTTATTGCACATGTTGCTGGGAGAAGAAAAAATCATCCACATCATTCAATATTTGGGTGATACATTCCTTCTATTTACATTTAGTACCCTTTATCACATTTATTGCTTACCATTACTCTCGTATTTATTGACAATCATTGAGCATATACTTGATATCTAACAACCTTGGACACAGTCCCATATTCCCGATATGCTTTAATTCTAGATCTAAGGTTTATTATTCTTAACTAGGATTTGCCCATTATTATTTTACATAATTAGTTTACAAAAAGCATAACACTTTTTGGTCAAACAATTTGGCGCCGTCTGTGGGAAGTTTATAGTTAAAAATTTAGTTCCTTCTAGATCTAAAAAGAACACACACACGAAGCTTTGCAAAACCCCATATTTTCTTGTTTGCACAAATCTGACATGCCAGGAAACAGAGAGGAAAGGTTGAAAGCAGTAGCAGGCGTTACTGCTAACCTCCTAAGCACCATCAACGAGGATGGCAGAATTGACGCGGATAATGTGATGCCAAGTGCCTCACCCAGACGGAGTGACTCACCCCCCCCCCCCCC
>ML293456.1:65828-101346 GCA_005239495.1 Nicotiana undulata | reverse complement strand
CGGCGGGGTGGCCCCCCCCCCCCCCCCCCTTCATGGGAGCGTTATAGTTATTGATAGGAAGAGCCCTTCTACGTCCACGACAGAGGAAGCACCGCCGGTAGTGAAAAGACTATTGGAGGAGTGGCTGACAAGTACTCTAAATAATATACTCGACAAACCCGCTCAAGGGGCAAGCCCTTCCCTCAACAGGTACCACTCACACTGTTGATGATGCAGGTAACGACGCCCTAGCAGCCATTCTGAGGAAAATGGAAGAGATGTAGAACGAGAATAAAGCACTCCGCGACCAAATGAGGGAACACCAAGAGAGGATTGATAAGATACCAAGCGCCCCGAAACTCCTGCCAAAACAGGACGTCGTCCGTTTCGTGGAACAACCATACAGCAAGGAGGCGGCTCCACAAGACATACCCAAAACCTTCAAAATTCCACCATATTTAAAAATATACGATGGCACAACGGACCCTGAAGACCACATCATCCATTACGTCACGGCTGTAAAGGGAAACGACCTCTCAAAAGAACAAGTGTTGTCGGTACTGCTGAAGAAGTTCGGCGAAACACTAACATAGGGAGCCCTAACATGGTACTCACAATTACTAGCACGTTCCACAGAAACATTCGAGGAAATGGCCGACAAGTTCGTCATCGCCCATGCCGGGGCCAGGAAAGTAGAAGCCAGGGTGAATGATATATTCGCCATTAGACAATTTCCCGGTGAAGAACTCAGGGATTTCCTCGCCCGGTTCAATAGAGTGAGAATGAGCCTTCCGAACATGTCAGAGGGAATGGCGGTAGCATCTTTCCAGAATGGGTTAAACATGAAGGGGTCGAGGGCAACTAGAAAACTATTGAGCAAACTCATGGAGAAGAGGAAAGACCGTCGAAATGACGGTCGAGGGGACCATGTAGGCACACGCATCACTCGTGACAGACATCAATCGTACACCAGAACAACCGTCCTGCCACCCTCCCCCCCCCCTTCCCGCCACGACGACGGTACATCTAGACAATAGACAGGGACTCATCGAAATGAAAGAGGTATGCTCAACTACTATCAGCTCATAATATTTTGTGTTTCTCATTCAGAAATAGTTTACGCCTTAGAGAAGCTCAGCCCCAAGGTGAAATGGTCGTAAAAGATGAAGTCTGACCCAAACACCAGAAAGTCGATTGTCCTCTGCGAGTTCCATCAAGAACGGGGCCGTAAGTCCGATGACTGTATAACCTTGCGACAAAAAGTAGTAAAAATACTCCACCAAGGACATTTGAGGGAGCTGATGAGCGACCGAGGAAGAGCCAATTTCGCCCGAAGGCGGGAACAACATAAAGGCCCCCCAAATCACCCTCCCCAGCTTGCTCTATCCAAATGATCATCGGTAGAGGAGACAACGCGGCAATCAACCACGTGAAATTCACCACCACCCATAAGTTGAAGCGGTCAATCACCCATGAACGGTATGACGACCTCGAAGAAAGTATCATCTTCGATGAGTCGGATACCTACGGTTTGGCCTTTCCTCACTATGATGCTCTTATCATTACGTTACGAATTTCAGATACCAATGTAAAAAGGATCATGGTAGACGACGGAAGCGGCGCGTGTATTATCCACCCCAGAGTTCTCACACAAATGAGACTCGAGGATAAGATAGTACCACGTTGCATAACACTAACAAGTTTTAACAATGCTGTTGAACGGACCTCCGCAGAGATCATGTTGCCCGTTCTGGCAGGAGGTGTCACTCTAGAAACAACATTTCACGTCATGAATCAGAACACAACCTACAACGCCATCATAGGACGACCCTGGATACACGCCATGAAGGCCATCCCGTCCAACCTTTATCAAGTTATCAAATTCCATAGCCCGTGGGGAGTATTCAGCATCCACGGCGAGCAAGGCACAACCCAAGAGTGCTACCGCATCGCCCAAGACTCCACATTCACTCAACAGTTAAAAGGGGAAGGTGTAGGAGCATAGCAATTAGCGAAGTGGGGATAGGAGGGCGACGAACAAAGGGACGTCATCAAATATCCCGACGTCGTGGAAGCCACGAGATCAGCAGTGGAAGACCTCGATCCCATTAAGCTAGACGAAAGTGACCACAATAAAAATCCTACATCGGCCACAAACTCACAGAAAATATTTTTAATTGACAACGCAAACTTGTTTGCCTTCTCCCATGCAGATATGCTAGGTATCCCGAAGGACATCGCAACACATAAGCTGAACGTCGATCCACTTTACCCACCGGTAAGGCAAATCAAATGAAAATTCAATGCCGCAATAAACAATGCCATCCGCGAAGAGGTAGAAAAATTGCTCGCCAACGGCTCTATTAGAGAGTCAAAGTACCCCCAATGAGTCGCCAACGTGTTCATGGTGAAGAAGAAAAGCGGAAAATGGCGCATGTGCGTGGATTTCACGGATCTAAACAAGGCTTGCCCGAAATACTCATTTATTTTACCTCACATTGATCAACTCATCGACGCTACAGCGGGGCACGAACTGTTAAGTTTCTTGGACGCTTACTCAGGCTACAACCAAATCCTCGTGGAGGAGGAAGACCAGGACAAAAACCACTTTCATCACCCACCAAGGACGTACTGCTACAGAGTCATGTCGTTCGTGTTGAAAAACGTAGGGCCAACCTATCAGAGGTTGGTAACCAAGATGTTCAAAGAAAAACTCTGCAAAATAATGGAAGTGTATATAGACGACATGTTGGTCAAGTCAAAAAGAAAAGAGGACCACATCGACCACCTGAGGGAAGCCTTCGACATACTTAGGCGATACGCATGAAGCTGAACCCCGGGAAATGTGCCTTCAGCGTGACCTCTGGAAAGTTCCTCGACTTTCTGGTGTCGTAGAGGGGCATTGAGGTTAATCCCGACCAAATCAATGCTATAGAGGGAATATCTGAAAATCTGACCAGCAAGAAGCAAGTGCAAAAGCTGAATGGTCTATAGCCGCCCTGTCAAGGTTCATCTCATGATCCTCTGACAGATGCCACAAATTCTTCACCGTACTCAAGAAATACAACAGAATACAGTTGAATTCCGAGTACATTAATGCCCTAAAAGAGAATTAAATGCATACTTGTCCTCACCCCGCTGCTTGCCAAGGCAGAACCCGGCGAGCGTCTCCCGATCTACCTGGCCGTATACGACATTACAATAAGCGCAGTCTTGGTCCGTGAAAACAAAGGTAATCAATCTCCAATCTACTACATGAGCAAAACTCTGATCGACACCGAAACGAGGTATCCCCATCTCAAAAAGCTGGCCCTAGCATTAGTCGTAGCTTCACGAAAGCTTAGACCTTATTTCCAATGCCACCCCATCTCGGTGGTCACGAACTTTCCCCTAAGAAGCATACATAAACCCGAGTTGTTGGGTAGGTTTTCTAAGGTGGCCATCGGGTTAAGCGAGCACGATATAACATATCAGTCGCGAACAACGATAAAGTCGCAAGTACTCACTGACTTCATCGCCGACTTCAGCGCCAAAATAATGCATGTGGTCGAACGGGAAGCCTCCAATACTTCCCCCAAGTTACCCGATCTATGGGTTCTGTACACTAATGGCGCCTCCAATACGTCAGGATCTGGACTGGGACTCATACTTGAGGTCCCGACTGGCGAAGTCATCCGCTAGTTCATACGGTGTCCCGATATGACTAACAATAAGGTTATATGAGGCCGTAATTGAAGGACTAAAACTGGCTCTCAAATATGGAGCACGACGGGTCATCCTCCTACGTGACTCACAACTCGTCGTCAATCAAGTCAAAGGGACTTTCCAAATCAAATAACAAAGGCTGCAAAAATATTAGATCGAGATTTGCAAGCTACTACCGAGTTCGACGAATGCCAACTCGACCAGATACCTCGGGCACAGAACATCGAGGCAGACGGCCTCGCCAAACTGGCAGCGGCTACAAAGAACATAAACAGAAAAGAGAATGTGGCCACTCTCCTCCATTCGTATGTAGACAAAGTCGAGGTACGCACTATAAACATGACTTGGGACTGGCGCAATCGTATTATATCATATTTCCAAGACAAAGTGCTCACATCCGACAAAAAAAAAAGCCAAGAAGCTTCGAATGTAGGCATCCAAGTACATCATTATCGGCATTGACTTATACAAAATAACATTTGGCGGTCCGCTAGCAAAATGCATAGGACCAAACCAAACTAGACGCATCCTCGAAGAAGTACACGAAGGGCACTGTGGAGCCCACAACGGCAATCGAGCCCTAGTCTGATGCCTCATACGAGCGGGTTACTACCGGCCCACCATGAAAAAGGAGGTCGCCAACTTCCTTAGAAAGTGCGAGCAATGTAAAAAATACGCCCCCATGATTCACTTAGAGGGAGAACACCTCCACTCAGTCACCTCGCCTTGGCCTTTCATCAAATGGGGAATGGACATCGTCGGACCCCTTCCGGTGGGACGAGGTAATGTGCGAGTTATTTTAGTTTTAACTGACTGTAGAAGCAGGTGCATTCACCCAAATACGCGAACAGGAAGTTGTCACATTCATATGGAGAAACATCATACGCCGCTTCGGCATCCCTAAAGAAATCAGTTGCAACAACATACCCAGTTCACTCGACACAAGACCATTGAATTCTTCGAGAAATGGCACATCAAGAGGATACTCTCCATGCCATATCATCCCGCAGGCAACGGTCAAGCGGAATCCTCTAACAAAACAATATTGAACATCATGAAAAAGATGCTGGAGAACGCCAAGGGATTGTGGCTGGAATTACTATAAGAAGTGTTATGGGCATACCCCACCACGCCAAATACAAGTACAGGAGAAACACCATACTCACTAGTCTATGGGACTGATGCAGTAATACTGGTCGAGGTCGGCAACCCAAGCCTAAGTTTCTCAAATGAGAGCGGGCCAAGCAAAGACGAAAGCAGAAGGCAAGACCTCGACGAAGTCGAAGAACGGAGAGACATGGTCTACATAAGGATGATAGCACAAAAACAACAGGCAGAATAGTACTACAACAAAAAAGCCAAAGTCTGACCGCTCAAGGTCGGGGACTACGTACTCAAAGATAAAACAAAAGCGAACAAATACCCACGGGAAGGCAAACTGGGAACCAATTCGGAAGGCACATACAAAATCACGACGGCGACAAGCAAAGGATCGTTCCAAATAAAAATAATGCAGGGGAAACTATGGCCAAATAATTGGAACATCGCCCACCTCAAATACTTCAACTTCTAAGGTTAGACTTCGTCCAAGTCGTACTCTTTTTCCCTCGCCCGATTTGTGTCCCAATTGAGTTTTCTCGGGAAGGTTTTTAACGAGACGACGAAGAGGACATCTCAAAGTTAATTATGGGTTCATCGCTCGACCTCTCAATTACTTCTCCAGGTCGACCAATGAAGGGACTAGATAGACTGGTACTTCTCGAATGTATCTACAAACTGAGCAGCAATATGTAAAACTCTCCAATGAATGTATAAAAGCAATATATATGATGTTCTTACATGAATCTACCAAGTTTACACATCACGCCATCGCAGGAAATGTATAATCGACATCGTTCGAATTATCTTCCAAACTTACATTCGACCTCGCTCGAATTATATTTCAAGTCCGCATTCGATACCGATCGAATCGACTTATATTCGACCTCTTTCAAATCAACTTATATTCAACCTCGTTCAAATTAACTTACATTCGATCTCGCTCAAATCATTTTTCAAGTCCGTATTTGATACTGATCGAATCGACTGATATTCGACCTCGTTTGAATTAACTTACATTCGATCTCGCTAGAATCAGTTTTCAAGTCCGCATTCAATACCGGTCAAATTGACTTATATTCGACCTCGTTCGAATCAAATTATATTCGACCTTGTTCAAATTAACTTACATTTGACCTCGTTCGAATCATTTTTCAAGCCTGCATTCGACATTGTTAGAACTAACTTATATTCGACCTCATTCGAATTAAGTTATATTCCACCTCGATCGAATGTCTTAACGACCGACGACGTTCGTATCAGTTGAGAGTCAAGGACTTTTACAAAGGGAGACATTCGCAGAAAAGCAAAAAGAGCCAAAAATACACAACAAAAAAGTTAATTTTTCCATTAAAATCATTCCATTCCAAAAACATCTTACAAAGGGCTCGAAAGATGCTTGAAAACAAAATAACAAAAACAAAGACCAAGTACAAAGACTTCACACCGCGCCATCACCAACGTCGCCAGCGTACTCATCATCGTACCAAGGATCGGAGGCAAGCCCGTCTAAGTCATCTTCATGATCAACCATGTCGGGCGTGCCAAAGTCATAACCACAGGGGTCACAAGCTGCACGTGCCTTGATGCGAGCATCCTCGAACTCCGCCTTAGAAACCTTCCCAGCCGCCATCAGAGCCATGTATATATCAAGTTGTGCCTCGTCATGAACCCACTTTTTATACAACTCTTGTGACACTTTGGGATAGGTAGAAGTACGAGAAGTAGATGGTTGGGCTTGTTGTTGCACCTTCTCGGCTTTTAGGGCAGTGATCTGCTCGTTCAAGTCTGATAGCTTTGCCTACAAACCACCTATCCGCTCTTCAAACCTTGCTTCCTTAAGCACCAACATTTCTGCCTCACTATCCCGCTCGAATCTGCACACGCGGAGGTATCCCCTAGCAAAGCTGCCTCCGCTATGGCAGCCATTCTGGCCCTCTCAACATGCTCCGACTCCTCAACTCTAACAGTCAACTCGCTCTTCAAGCCGATGGTCCTAGCTTCGCTCTGCTCGAGCTCGCCCTTTAAGGACTCTACCTAAGCCTGAAGGTCGGCATTTTCGGCCATCACTCCCTTGCTCACTTTGAGCTTGTCTTCTTTATCTCTCAGCGTCCCCTCAAGCACGCTGCACCTGCCAATGGTCCTCATAAGCTCACCTCCCTTCTCCCTCAGCTCCTCATCTTTTTGCTTCAGCTCATCACGAAGCGTCTTAAATTAACCATCCTCGTCATGTATGTTGACCAGCGTTCGATGTTTAGAACGGTACTCTCTATACTTGGATTCCATGTTCTTATAGAGGGCCGTCCTTTGATCTTCCCGTCGGCCGGGTTCAATCTCCAAAATAAGGGTCTAGTACATAAAAGAGGACGGATCAACAGAGGCAAACAACACAAAAGAAGTGAATAAAGTTAAAATGTGGAAGGAAAACTTACTCGAATTTCCATGTCGGAGATTCCCAGTGATAGGTCTGCATCCTTAAGCATCTGCAGCATCTTGTTCTCAGAATCCGAGCAGAAAGGAGCGAAGGCCGGAACCTCCCGTTTTGAGTTAAACAAGAGGTTATAATCCATGGGGATGGCAATGTTCCGGCTAGACCAATCTGTCCTTATTTCGACTCAGGTAAACCTCTCTTCAAAGTCCCGCACCTCCTCGAGGTCAATGTCGGAGCCCGACTCATCATCTTCTACGAGGATGATTTTACCTCTCCCATCCGCTGATGACGAGCCAACTTCTACTGCCTGTGCACGTCCCTCCCCCGTGCTAGCCCCTTTCGCCTCCGACTGCCTCTCCTCCTTGGCGATCTCCAGTGTAGGAGCAGCCTCAAGGCCCATGGATGAGCCGACTCCGCATCCAAAACAATCGGTCTCTCAGGTGTGGCATCGGCAACGGTTACCCTGCAAGTATCTACTCTTCGCCTTTTCAGCAGTGCCGCCTCCTCCTCACCGAGTGATGACTCGTTGATCAAATGCAAAACATGGGTGGGCAGAGGTCTCAACCAACATAACGGCCATTGTGGGATGGAGTCACCTAATGGTGGAGTTAGGGTTTGATCACTCCGTACAGACTCGAGCAGTATGAACTGTATCCCGGCCGAGGAGATTGCCTGGCAGAATGCAGGCACGGGAGACTTCACCTTCTTAAAATCTCGTCGACCTGACATAAAAAGAGAGACATGTCAAAGAATGACATAGCAACAAGCTATAACGAAGACAAAATGGTTGTAAGACTAAAATCCAACTTACCGGACGAAGGCTTGGGCCCAAACCGCTTATTAAAGGACGCTCAGTCAGGAATCCCCACGGTGTGAGGCAGAACGCGGGCTACCCAATCGCTAATGTCACTAACCAGGGGAGGCGGACATATCTCGGCAATAAAAGGAAAATAAGTCAAACAAAAACACAGAGAATAGCGAATAAGCACGCTTCAAGTAGTAAAAGGACTAACAATTGAAGTTCCGTTGCTCAGGAAATCTGCACGGGTTCGCCACCACGTGCTCGATTTTGATGTAGAAGTAGCTGAACCAGAATCAACGGTTCGCCTTATCATCCATCCCTGTCACCAACCCTTTAGTTCCACGGTGGCGAAGATGAATCATCGTACCTCTATAGAAGCTCGACGCGAAAAGGTGCAGAAGGTGACGAATAGAGACTTCGCAGCCGGCTAAATCCCAGAATTTCGTCAACATGAGTAAAATTTTGTAAAGATAAGGGGAGAGTTGCGCCGTAAAATGACAGAACTACTCCGCTGATGGAACAAGGGGAAGAGTATAGCCTATTAAGAACGGATAGGCGTAGAACGCGCAATACCCGGGCCGATGGACCTGTATCACGTTGTCCCCTACCGGAACGGTATCAATATGAGCGGGAGTATGGTATTTAGATCTGAGAGCTGAGATCTGCTTTGACCCCATTTCAAATAATACCAGCTCGGGGTCTAGAACAGGCTCTTTTGAGAAGTCTTTCCTAGAAGTGGGGTTGCACGGGATAACCACCTCCACGTTGAGAAAACTCTCGACTTCCACAACCATGGGCTCACCGCCCCTAGAAGGCATAGCCACTAACAATGGGATAGCGTCGGAGACTATCTAAGAGTTGTGAGTCGAGTGGGTCATTTTTTAGTAGCACATATGCAGTGGTGTCAGAAAAGAAAAAGTATTGACGGGAGAAGAAATAGGAAGAAAGAACTGAGGAATAAGAAGAAATAGGAAGCAAAGGCTGATGATGATGATGAAGAAGAACCAGAGTGCTGAAATGAAGTAGGAAATGCGAAAGTTTCATTTAGAAACTCCCCTCCCTCTATTTATAAACAGTTGAGGCGCCAGAATCGATGCAAGTAGCCGTCAATGGCTTTAAAACTGAAGCGGTAGAAGCTCAAGAAATGACGCAGTGCATTGGGAAGATGCGTAATGATGACGCATGTGGCTGTGACGTCACCCTACCCCAGTCACCCCGACCATGACCCTTGGGATGATATGTCGTCATTTCAATGTTGATCTCTTCCTCTTAGTCACCACATCGGAACTCCTCCGAACCTGTTGCAGATAAAGTCCGCTCACCGAGATCGTTCAAGAAGGCGATCTCAGTAAGCGGAGGAACTAACTGTATGGGTCAAAATCAGGCTAGGTTTAGCGAATGCAAATGGACGAGATGTGGTCGAGGTCTAGCAAGGACCAGTAGCGAGGAATTGCCAAGAGAGAGACCTGGACCGATGTCGAGTAGAGAATGAATAGTAGCAACAATTAAAATAGTCTTAGAATCGTGAAAAGGAGTATTCTATTGAATATTCCTTCAACTGTACTTTTTAGGATTTCTTGGCAATATACCTTATAAATAGGAGAAGATAGGAAACAAAAAGGGATCTTCTTCACTTTTCTGAAACAACATCTTGTAAAAGGTTGATTATCAAGGATACATATAAAAGCCTGTCTTGTCGTCCCTGTTAAATTTTCATTGTTCATTCTACTTTCCTATTAATAAGATCCAAAAACACTTTGTCCATCTTCATAGTTTATTGCAACACGTTGCTGTCAGAAGAAGGAATCATCAACATCATTTAGTATTTGGGTGGTACATTCCTTCTATTTACATTTACTACCCTTTGTCACATTTATTGTTTACCATTACTCTAATATTTATTGACAATCATTGAGAATATACTTGATATCTAAAAACCTTGGATTTATTACCCATATTACCGATATGCTTTAATTCTAGATCTAGGATTTATTATTCTTAACTAGGATTTGCCCATTATTATTTTACATAATTAGTTTAGCAAAAAAGCATAACACTTTTTTGTCAAACAATACCGTAACCAAATATTTTGGTATTCGGTATTCGATATTTTGGTAATCGGTATGGTATTTGGTTTTAAAAATAATTTGGTATAAGGTATAGTATTTTGTATTTAAAAATAAAATACCGAAATATTGATACCGTACCAAAATATATATTATATTACATAATACACATATTATTAATTATAAAATAAATGTATAAAATCTAAAATTTTACTTTCTTTTATTTTATAAGTTTATCAATTAACTCTAAGCAAGTAACAAGACATTTCTAATGACCAAATTTATTCCTTTATGTACCATTTTTTCTCTCTGGGTTGATATTTGCTGGCTTTGGACAAAACCATTTGTCAACAAAAAAATTTAGTATTGTACTTTTGAATGCTTTAATTAAGAATATTACAGTATATGACTCTACACACTAGTTAGTATTCAAACTGAATAAATCGAAGTTACCGAACCGAATAAATCAAAATCGGAAGGAGAAAACCGAACCATACCGAATTTAATTAGGTACGGTATCGGTATAACATTTTAAGAAATCGAATACCGAAAATACCTAATCGAAATGTCTAAATCCCGTACCGTACAGACCAACGAACACGCCTAGCTCGGGGCATGCCACTTTTGCCTTGCGTTTACACATTTCTGGTAGTCATGCAAAATAATTCCGATTTCTCCTTTACGTACACACACACACACATAGTGAGATCATCTCATATTACTTTGTGATCTCTTCTTCTTCCTCTTATTCTTCTTCAGTTCTCTCTCTAGTATGAATAATTTTCGAATCTTCGGTTTCAACTTCTCTGAATATGTGATCAACATTATCTAACTAAATGGCGCGCCATTGTCGTTTACCTTCAATGTTTCTCTTGATCTTCGTGCTCTCCTTACATAAAAAACGGCGTCGTTCACCGTAAAACCTTCAAGCGTGACGGTATTTTTCTTTTTCACCCTCATCTCGCCTCATTTACTTTTTCATTTTTTAGTTAGCTTCTGTAATTATGATTCCGTCTATTGAGATTTTATGCTGCTATTTACGTATTAGTTGATCAAGTTTTCAAATTTACTTTACTAAGTAGTTTCTAGGTTTAGCATTGGATAATACATAATTACCCCATTGAGTTTGTACCAAAGTGTCAGTTGCACCCCTTAAAAATACGGGTGTCCTATGACCCCCCTGTATAAACTTTTAGTGAATTAAAATACACCTGCGTGACCCCGCTGGCATAGAAAGTGAGCTCACTCTCTAGGAGGTACGTGAGAGGCAATAAGATTGACTAATGTGTACACATGTCATTTCCCTTCTTTTTCGATTCCCTTTTCATTTCTAAAACTCGACCATGGCTTCCACCCATCCCCTCCTTCTATCTCTTTCCCTTTCTTTCATTTTTGTCTTATAAAAATTTGTTTCTTTATCTCCAACAACTCCCACAAAAATTCCCAAAAGTACATAAACTGCTTCGAGCAAAAACAGAAACCAACTAGGAAAAATTCCGACTAGGAGTTCTCCAGAAAAAATGGAGATCGAACCTTTATTGAACAAAATGACAACTTTTCTTTTGTGGTAGAGAGAAAGAGAAAGGGAGGGGGAGAGAGAGAGCTGATTCAAGCCTCTCTCTTCATTCGTCGTTCACAAAATTCAAAAAAAAAACTAAAACCCTAGGTGTTTTCTTGTCAATTTCCCCCAAATTGTTGTCGATTTTTGGGGGATTCTGGCAAGGGACAAGCGATGAGTAGTGGTAGAGAAGAAGAGAGAAACGATTTTTAAACTTCATTGCGGGTTCTTCAAAAATTCGATACACGTAGTTTGAATCCTCAAAGTTATATATGATTGGCTATTCAAAATTTGTGGGAGTTGATATTTGATGCTAAATTTTGAGGTTAAATTGATTTAAAGGTCTGAAACTTCATGAAATTCCATCTGTCATTGATGGAGTTTCAAAGCTCCGAACTGAAAATTTGGCTGTTATTTTTTCTTTTTATGGTGATGACTTTTGTAAAGCTTTTTTAATTATAAATATGGATCCATTATTGAAAAATTGGTAGATTAAATTACGTGTAAAAAAATTGAAGGAAGACGATTGACTATAAGCAACTTGGAGTGGTGAAGATGAGAAAAGAAAATGGTTTGTTGTGGCAATGTGACACAGAAGAAGAAAAGAGAAAGAAAAAGAAAAATAAAAGATAATTTAAATATAAAAGATGAATAAGAATAAAATATAAACAGTTTAAATAAAAAAACACGTGTCAAAATATGATTGGTGTGTGTCATGTATTACTTTGATTGAAATTGGTGCTAGTCATGAAAGGTGGTATTTATTAAACTTCGAACATGGACATAGGGATCATAGGACACCCGTGTTAAGGGGTGCTATTTTTCTAGTAGTAGTGTCCATATTTATATTATACTCCTTTTCCATTTTACCATGGCATTTCAGATTATCAAAAGTTATATGTGTATACGGTAGAAATCGGGGCTACCCAATTTCACTATTTGATCGAGATTGGGACGTTGCATCGAAGAGCTAAGACGTTGAGTCCTCAATTGAAGCCTCTTTCCAGATCGATGTCAATATCAGTCGAGGCCAGAAGAGATAGACTTCGAGTAATATCGGGATAGCTTTGTAATAGAAAAGGCGAGATATCCGCGATTGGTCAAGGATCGCAGCGTGAATCTCAGAATGGATCAAATCTATAGCGGTTAATCTGATGTTTATACGATTTCCTTCTGTAATTAGAAGCATACCTTAATTATGATTCCTCTACTATATAAAGAGGAATTTCCTTCTTTTGTAATCATCATTGTGCACTGAGAAAAAGATATACACTCATTTCTTTCTTGCTTATTGCTCTGCTTACTATTCATCAGAATTATTCTTTATTGCTCTTATAATATCACCTCGAGGTTACTTACACACTGGTTTGGTTTATTTCATAGTTCAATTCAGTCATTTTCTTTCTCGTTTATTAATTAATATTGGGTGAAATCACAACTCCTTAAAATCACAATATAAATTTAATTGTTACCCAAATTTAGGGTAAACAGTTTGGCGCTTACCGTGGGGCTAAGGATATAGTGATTATTCAATACTGATTCTGATAATACACCCTATTTTACGCTTGTTCTTGTCAAGTATTTTTGCTTTCAGGTTAAAAACATGTCAAACTCACAAACTACACCCACACATAGTGACAATGGCCTCAAATTTCATGGGAAAAATGACAATGTAATTTCTCCCAGGGTCGAGGTGCCACAAGCCGATCTCGATAGAACACTGATTTCAACCCGGTCGACGTCAGTTCACACATTTCTTTGAATGTGAATCTAGGCGTGGACCCCGAAGGGAGTGTTCAAAGAGAAGGCAGATCCGGTGGTCAAGGTACACAAGGTGGAGGAGATGGAGGAGTCAGTTTCCAAGTGATATTCAAAATGCCACAGGCTCAATAAGCCGTTATTGCACAACTACAAAATCAACATCGAACTCCGAATAAGGTCGAACCTGAAGTCGCCCTCCGAATTAAGCCAGTAATAGAAAGGCCGAACGCTAGTGAGTCGGGGACTGACCTCGCGATAATGAAGATGGTCGAGGAGCTCACCAAACGAATTGAGTCGGGAGAGAAGAAAATTGAGGCAAATGATAAGAAAATGGAACCATACAACTCCCGAGTTGATCAGATACCGGGGGTACCGCCAATTTTGAAAGGGATGGATTCGAAGAAATTCGTACATAAGCTGTTTCCTCCAAGTTCAGCTCCGAAGCCCATTCCCAAAAAGTTTCGTATGCCGGATATACCTAAGGAAAATGGAACCACCAATCCCAACGAGCATGTTACCTCCTATACATGTGCCATCAAGGGTAACGATTTGGAAGATGACGAGATCGAATATGTTTTATTGAAGAAGTTCGGAGAGACTCTATCGAAGGGGGAAATGATTTGGTACCACAATCTACCGCCAAATTCCATTGACTCATTTGCCATGTTGGCAGACTCTTTCGTAAAGGCACATGCTGGGGCCATAAAGGTTGCGGCAAGAAAATCATACCTTTTCAAAGTAAAACAGAAGGATAACGAAATGTTGAGGGAGTTCGTGTCCCAATTTCAAATGAAACGGATGGAGTTGCCACTAGTCACAAATGATTGGGCTATTCAAGCTTTCACTTAGGGGTTGACTGAACGAAGTTCCATAGCGTCACGTCAACTGAAGCAAAATTTGATCGAATATCCGGCGGTAACCTGGGCCGATGTATATAATCGGTACCAGTTTGTTGGATTAAGAAGCTGAAAGGTTTTGAAGATTGACAAAGGAACTCAGAGTTGAATCAGGTCCATCGCTGAAGACATAGACACATGTAGAGTTGAGGGCACGTGAGGTGCACAAGAAGGAGATAAATAAAATCTATGATCTAAAGAGATATCTCCTTATCGAAAAGATTGCAAATTGATAAGGAGATGGACTCCTTATTCAATAAGAACAGAATCAAGATAAGGAAGGATTTAGGGAGTTGAGATCAACTAGAACTTTTCCACCAAGGAAGAGTAACATCCCAATTATAGTGAATCTCTTTGTCCACTAATCCTACACATTGTTACGTGTTCTTATTGTACATGGACGCACAAACGCAGAATCAAAACAAGAATTGAGACCAAAATTACCAAAGCAATTTTGCAAGCAGTTCGTGTGAGAATTAAGTGTGCGACTCTGAAGCTACTTGAACCAGCTAGAAGAACCATTTCCATCTGTTGTCTTTTAGTCTAGTTTATTTGTAATAGGTGATTACAACTTGTACCTTTCAGCTTTATCTAGAAGCAATTATAATAGGTATTGAGTGTTCAAGTTATAGCTAACTTGAAGTTTGTCGGAAGTAGCTAGAGGCTAGTTTGCCACAAAGGGATTAGAGGTAATCATTTGGTTTACAAAAGAGTTTATTTTATAAATGTTTTTTGGCTCAGTCATTTAGTGAAGAGTTTGGGAAAATACTACTGAGTAGTAGGTCGTGGTTTTTTCACCTTTTGAGCCAGGTGTTTTCCACGTAAGAATCTCTGTGTTCTTTAATTTCTGTATTTATTATTCCGCAAACTGTAGGAGTTGGAACACATAGAAGAACCTGGTCCTTCTATAACTAGTGCGCATGAAAATTGGACACCACACAAATCACCCCCCTCCCCCTTGTGTGGTATTGACGTATAAAACATCAATTGGTATCAGAGAGGGTTATCCTTGAAGAGGCTAACACCTTAGGAAAAGATCAATATGAGTGCACCACCTGGGAACTATGAAACACAATCAACTTCTAGGCCACCACTCTTCAATGACCTGTACTACTCCTGGTGGAAGAACAGGATGAAGGATCACTTAATTGGAGAATACTATGAACTATGGGACGTAGTCACTGACGGCCCTTTGGCCACCTTGAAAATGCCTGCTGAAGGAGTAGATGTGCCAAAGACAAGAGCTGACTGCACAGCTGAAAACTTAAGAAAATGGGAAAAGAATGCCAAGGCCAAGAAGTGGCTTGTGTGTGGACTTGGTCCAGATGAGTAAAGCAAGATTCAAAGTTGCACTATTGCCAAGGAAATTTTGGATACTTTGCAAGTGGATTATGAAGGAACTGCACAAGTGAAAAGATCCAGCGGTACATTACTATATTCTCAATATGAGAACTTCTCTATGAAGGAAGGAGAGACCATCCAAGAGATGTACACTAGGTTCACTACTCTGACAAATGAACTAAAATCTCTTGGAAGGACTATCCTTGAAGAAAACAAGGTTGAAAAGATTTTGACAAGGGTTCTGGCAATTTCCTGGGAGAGTAAGATCACTGCCATCCAGGATTCCAAGAACATGGCAACCCTCAGGTTGGATGAGCTAATTGGAAATCTCACTGCTTATGAACTTAGAAGGAAGACAATGAAGATGGATGCTCCCAAGAAGGAAAGAAGTATGGCACTGAGAATCACTGAGGGAGCAGAACTGGAGGAAGATGAAATGGCTATGATCACCAATGAATTCAGAAACTATCTCATTAGGAAAAAGGGCATCTCAGGAGGTGGAAACTAAAACAAGGCAAAAACTGAAGGCCAATTAGGGATGCTACAAATGTGGAAAAATGGATCATCACATCAAGAACTATCCTCAGTGGGAAGTTGAATGGATAAGGGAAAGATCTGAATGAAGGAACCGGAAGAAGGAACTGGTTCATCTCAAGAAAAACAAAACATCAACAAAAGCTATGGTTGCTGCTTGGGGAGAAAGTTCAGATGAAGAATCAGATGATGAAGGTGGATATGAACAAGCACTCATGGCAATTGGAGAATCAAATGAGTAATCATATGAGGAATCTAAGGTAAGTATATCTCATCTCAAAAATAATAGTAAGTTCTTATCTAAAGAAAAACTCTCTGAATTGTTGCTTGACTTCATTGATGATTTTGAAGAAATAAATAAAGAGAAAGAGCAGTTGTCTAAGGAGTGTGTAATGTTAAAAGCAAATTGTAAGAACCTGGAACTCAGAGTAAGTGAATCTGTGAGTGAAAACACTGCTCTGAAGAACCAGGTTCATCCACTTGAAACAAATGTCCTAGAGTTAAATCTGAAAATTTAAAACTGAACCTAGGAACCTGTAAGAAGACACTGACAACTCTCAACTCATCTTAGAAGAAAATGTAGGCAGACTAAAAGATGAGTTGTAAAAGAAAGATGAACAGATAAGAGTGTTGAAGGAGGAACTTGGTAAGGTTAAGCATGAACTGGACATAACATGCAAATGGAATAAATCCTCTGACGCTTTAACATGGCTATAGAAAAATCACTGTAGCAACAGAAGAGGACTTGGCTTTGGGAGTCAACTTCCTAAATGAGATCCCAAAAGCAAGTACCTCACTATAAAATTGAATGCAATGCAAAAGAGCAGGCCAGTCAAAAGAATAAAAGTTTTGTTCGAAAGAAAAATTGGTTACCAAATTGGGCTAAAATGAACTTAATTCATCATTTTTCTTATAGAAAGGGACCCAAACTAGTTTGGGTTCCTAAGACTAACCTTTGATTTCCTATTGTAGGTTAAAGTGAAAGGGAGTAGTCAAATATGGTACATGGATAGTGGCTGCTCAAAACACATGACTGGCAACAAGGAACGGTTCCTTTCACTTGAGAACCTCAAAGGAGGAAATGTCTCCTTTAGAAATGGGAAGAAAGGTGAAATAATTGGGGTTGGTAAGGTAGGTAAGGATGACACACGTTCCATTGAGAACGTTTACTTGATAGATGGCTTGAAATATAGCCTGATAAGTGTGTCAGAACTGTGTTACAGGGGTAACCTGGTTGCATTCACTTCTACAAAATGCTTTGTAATAAATCTTATCACTGAAAAGATTGTTCTGCAGGGAAAAAGAGTGAATAATATCTATATCATATATATGTCCACTCTGTCAGAAAATGAATTAACATGTTTAAGTGTGCTGGACAGTGATCCCCTCATTTGGCACAAAAGACTTGGCCATGCTAGTCTAAATCAAGTCAACAAATTAGTCTCCAAGGACTTAGTGATAGGACTCCCTAACATTAAGTTCAAATAAGATAAAGTTTGTGAGGCTTGTGCAAGGAGGAAGCACATAAGATCATATTTCAAGAGCAAGAAAATGGTAAGTACCACCAGGACGATGGAACTGGTTCATATGGACCTATGTGGTCCTATGAGAACTCTAAGCAGAGGTGGTAAGAGATATGTAATGGTGCTTGTTGATGACTACTCTAGATTTACCTGGACATTGTTTCTAACATCTAAAGATGAAGCATTTGACATGTTCACTTCTTTTGTTAGAAAAATACAGAAACAATTAGGAAATCAACTTGCATCAATTAGATCTGATCATGACACTGAATTTTAAAATGCCAAATTTGCTGAATTTTGTGATGAGCATGGTATAGATCATAACTTTTCTGCCCCTAGAAATCCACAACAAAAAGGAGTGGTTGAAAGAAAGAATAGGACACTTGAAGATATGGCCAGGATCATGCTTCTTTCTAGTAAAGTACCTCATAGCTTCTGGGTAGAAGCCATAAACAATGCATGCTATATCATAAATAGGTGCATGACTAGACCACTTGTAGAGAAGACTCCCTATGAGTTACTTAAAGGGAGAAAGCCCTATATATCTCATCTTAGGGCTTTTGGTTTTAAGTGATTTGTGCACAACAATGGCAAGGACTCCCTATGAAAGTTTGATCCCAGAAGTGATGAGGGAGTATTCTTCATATATTAAGGCTTATAAAGTGTATAAAAAAAGAACTATATGTGTTGAAGAAAGTGTGCATGTTGTTTTTGATGAAACTAACATTCTCTCTGAGAGACAAGAACAAAAAGATGAAGAAATTGGGCTGGTCAGAAACTCAGACCAAACTGGAGCAACACTGGAGGAAGGAACGAGTGATGGAACATGTTCATCCATCCCAGGCAACATGCCAGGGGGAACTGAACAAAAAACTAATTTCCAAACCTCATTGGAACCTGTCCCTGATCCTGTTTCTCAACAACAAAGCACAGTAGGATCTTCAAGCAATAACCAGTTGGTTGTAAAACCATACATATATCAAAGTTCTCACCCCATTTAGAACATTATAATTGATCCAACATCTGGAATCAGAACCAGATCCTCTTTGAAAAATCTATGAGCGTTTGATGTTTTTCTATCCTTGATTGAACCTAAAAATATTGCTGAAGCCTTGCAGGATGTAGATTGGGTAAATGCAATGCAAGAAGAAATCAACCAATTTTAAAGAAGTCAAGTATGGCATTAGGTACCCAGACCCCTTGATCGATCAGTGATTGGCAAAAAATGGGTATTCAGAAACAAACTTGATGAAGATGGAACAGTCACAAGAAACAAGGCAAGATTGGTGGTTCAAGGTTACAGTGAGGAGGAAGGCATAGACTATTATGAAACCTTTGCTTCTGTGGCAAGGTTGGAAGTTTTTAGGCTACTCATAGCCTTTTCTACTTACATGGAATTCACCCTGCACCAGACGGATGTCAAGAGTGCCTTCCTGAATGGCTATCTCAAGGAAGATGTGTTTGTAAAGAAACCTCTGGGGTTTGAAAACAAGAAGAACCCTGATCATGTGTACAAACTTGAAAAAGCATTGTATGGACTCAAGCAAGCTCCAAGGGCATGGTATGAAAGGCTATTAGAATTCCTGCTTGAACATGACTACAAGATAGGTAAAATTGATAGCACCTTATTCTTGAAGGAAAAAGATAAAGATCTCTTGGTAGTGCAGATATATGAAGATGACATAATCTTTGGGGAAACTTCTGAAAAGCTAAGTAAAGAATTTGCTAAACTAATGGGGAGTGAATTTGAAATGAGCATGATGGCTGAGCTTAATTTCTTTTTAGGCTTACAAATTAAAAAAAATTCAAATGGAACTATGATCCATCAGCAAAAATATGTGAAAGATTTGCTTAAAAGATTTAAAATGGAAGACTCAAAGGAAATTGACACTCCTATTGCAACAGCCACAAAACTAGATGTAGATGAACCTGGTTCATCTGTCGATAAAAAATTGTATAGGGGAAAGATTGGTTCACTGTTGTATCTTACTGCTAGTAGACCTGACATTGTCTTTAGTGTAGGGATTTATGAAAGATTTCAGGCTAATCCAAAGGAATCACACTTAACTGCGGTGAAGAGAATCTTGAGATACCTTAAAAGCACCACTGACCTCTGTCTTTGGTATCCTAAAGGTAGTAATTTTGATCTTGTGGGATATGTTGATGCTGACTATCAGGCTTTTTGGTAGATAGAAAGAGCACCTCAGGTATGGCACACTTCCTGGGCTCATGTCTGGTGTCTTAGGCCACAAAGAAGCAGAATTATGTATCTCTATCTACTACTGAGGCTGAGTATGTGGTTGCAGCCTCATGTTGTGCTCAGTTGTTATGGATTAAACAACAATTGTTGGATTTTGGTACAGAGGTTGGTTGTATCCCTATCTTTTGTGATAACACTAGTGTTATCAGTATGATAAAGAACCACGTTCATCATAAAAGAACAAAGCACATATATGTTAGACACCATTTCTTAAGAGACAACTATGAGAAGTGATTGATCTCTATTGAATTATGTGCTACTGAGGAACAGATAGCTGACATCTTTACTAAAGTACTAAGTAGAGAGCATTTTGAAAGGAACGTGTTAGAGTTAAGGGTGATTAAGATCACCTAACTGAACCAGTTTAAAGTGAAAAAATAAAAAATAAAATGAAAAAAATTGAAAAAAGAAATTTTGGCTAGGAATTCTGAATTTTGTGTAAATAATCAGAATAATCATTGCTCAATCTCATGATATAAATAGCATACTCTCTTGCCATATGTTAATATGACTCCTTGGTTACTAATGATGTTTTTCTATTATTTGAAAATTGAGGCTTAACCAAGAGATTCTTACAGGATAACCTAGTTCATCAATGTTGGTTAATCTGACAGACGAGGCATGTGTTCTTCACTATACACATTTTGAAATATTAATAGTTAATCATGAGCAGAACTCTATCTAAAACAAGCTCTTTTCAAAATCTAGTTTTTATCCTAAATTTGAACTTGTTCAGTCTACCCAAAAGAGTCCAATCGAATTAAAGAGCCTAGATTATAGGGTAGTCCTAACCGTCACTTTTAACTGACACTTCTGAACCGATTAGACTTCTTCATGACCCAAAATTACACTCGTTGTGTATTAATTACCCATTCTTTTAAAAACCCATCATCATCACTTCTCTAAATCATCATTCTCTTCTCCTCCTCAAGTCATAACTGTCGAAACCCTTTCAACCTTCTGCTCAAACACCTTGATCCTAATATTCTTCCTTTCTTCAACAAAAATCATCACAATGGCTAATTCTCCACCACCCGCTTCATCCTCTTCCACCACACATGACTACAGTATAACACTCGTAGATACTGGTTCCACCCCATCTCAATCAAATTCTTCCACACCATCTCAATCTCATCCCACCACCCCTCAAAACAATCTTGTTACGTCTCCTCCAATCACCTCCATTGCTCAACCAAGCCCTAATCCAGAGCCAAGGAGAAGACGAGTCAAAATGTTGGCCAGGAAAACAGTGGCCACTGGATCTTTAGCTAAGAAATTGAATGCTAAGCTTTAAGCCTCTATGCTCAAGAATCAGAGAATTCCAATGACTCCTTCAAGTCAGCAACTGAGGGGGAAGAAACTGGTTCATCTGATTTTGTACAGGTATCATCCATTCCTAAAACTGGTTCTGAGTCTGAGTCCGTAATTTCTGAAAATAGGTTTGTTTTGATTGGGTCTGTAGTGGATGTGGAAGTACCTGATAGGCGACGAAGAGGTGGTAAAAATAAAAATGTGAAAGAAAATGAGAGAGAGGGAGAAGGAAGTACTGTGAGGGGAACAGGGGTAGAAGTTGCTCCATCGGAAATTTGTGGTACTACACACGTGATAGTTGAAGAAGGAGCCAAGGACTTAGGGGGAAGTAACCCAGGAGAGGCTGCTGAGGGGTTAGAAAATCTTCAACATGCTACTGATGAACCTGGTTCATCCATTGAGGAAACCTTAGTTGGCCTTATAAGAAAACTAGGGAAGAGTTATAAACCCAAGAAGAAGAAGACGCCCAAGGCTAAGAAGGCTGAACCTCCAGTGGCGAGTAAGAAGAGAAAAGCCACTCCCTCTGTTGAAACCCCTCTTCTAAGAGGAAGAACTACAAGAAGTACAATTAGGTAGAGTGAAGAGGAGTTGCAACAAGCTTTGAAGGAGAGTAAGAGAAAGAGAGCTGAAAAGGGGAAGGCATAAGTTTTTGAGCCTGTAGAGGTTGTTGAGGTTGAGGATATGGACCTGGTCCATCAAGAGGAACAAATGGCAGATGTTGAGGTTCAAACACCCAAACCAAAGAAAGCCAAGACTTCTTCCAAGAAGTCTGCATTTGTGTCTCCTACACCCTCAACTGTTGCAAGGAGGACTAGGTCTACCTTGAAATCAAAGAAGGTTCAGATTGATGAAGAGGATGATTGGGATGGTGAAGAAGCAGAGGAGCCTGATGGAGAGAAAGACAATTTGACCAAATTTAGGAAGCGTACTATTCTGAAGGGGAGGTTGTTGAAGGAGCTGGCATGGTCTACCTATTGGATACGCTGGAAGTGCAGGGCTGGAAGGACATGGTCCTTCAGTTAGATGGCAGGCTGGCCAGGAGTGAAATTGTAGAGTTCATGGCTAATGATGAAGTCAAGTATGGCAGGGTCTCTAGTCAGGTAAAAGGGACCAAAATCACTTTTGATGCCATAGAATTGGGCGAGACACTTGGGATTCCATCTGAATGTTATGATGATTATACAATGTAGAAGTGGCCCAGCCTGGATGGTCTTCCTTCTGCATTGTAAATTACTAGGAGGTTCAGTGACAATATTGTAGAGGTGGAACCTAGGGCAGTTTACAAAAGCGAGATGAAGCCCTCTCACAAGGTGGTGTTTGAATTCATCAACAAATGCGTACTGCCTAGGAAGGAGAGAAGGCACATAGCAAACTACATGGATTTAACCCTCATGGAGTGCCTGGACAGTGGAAAGCAAATCAACTGGACTTACTTCATCATTCAACTGCTGGACAGGGTGGTCAATGGTTCCAAGGCCGATGCTATCCCATATGGTTTCATCCTCACGACTGTGCTGGCTTACTTCAAGGTGCCCCTGAAGAAGGCAGAAATGGCAACTGTCAAGGACCACTTTGGCAAGAACACACTTCTGGCATGCGACTATATTATGAATATTCCTGACAATGAACCTGGTTCATCCAGAAAAATGCCTGTGAACAGCAAAGTCAGGGCTCTTGTGCAGGAAGGTGAGGCTAAGGATGCTGAAATCCTTAGGCTGAAGAATCGCCTTTAAGAGGTTAAAGCTGAGAGAGATGCTCTCAAAACTGAGCTTACCAAAGAGAAGGAGAAGAATGAGGGGATTCTTCATAATATGTTGTCTATTGTCCAAGCACAAAACCCAGCCTCCACCCCTTCCCAGCCTTAGTTGTCCAATGACCTGCCTTCAACCCTCTATGACCCAGATTCAGGATTTTTTTTTTATTTACTTTTGCTCATGGTAGTAACTGCTTTTATTTCTTAGTGTGAATGGTGGTTGAAATATGCTTCTATCAATGAAGTTTGTTGTTTCTGCTCTTATTCTTGTCTCACTTTCTTTGACAGTTTGCATTCTTGGTTCACTGTTGATGATTAATCCATGTTTGCACTTGCAGTTGCCCTAGTGGCCATGAGTAATTCTTATAAATATGGTAATTCTAACATTTTGCAAACTTTTTGATGATGCCAAAAGTGGGAATATGTGCTATATTTTGAATATGTGATATTTATAACCTAATGAACCTGGTTCCTTATGATAAATGCTTAATACTCTAAAAAGTGTCAATGTTGGATTAAAGTGGTTACAGGCCTAAGCACAAAGTTTGTCAACATCAAAAAGGGGGAATTTGTTGGATCAAGAAGCTGAATGGTTTTGAAGATTGACAAAGGAACTCAGAGTTGAACCAGGTCCATCGCTGAAGACATACACACATGTAGAGTTGAGGGCACGTGAGGTGCACAAGCAGGAGATAAACGAAATCTGTGATCTAAAGAGATATCTCCTGATCGAAAAGATTGCAAACTGATAAGGAGATGGGCTCCTTATTAAGTAAGAACAGAATCAAGATAATGGAGGATTTAGGGGGTTGAGATCAAGTAGAACTCTTCCACCAAGGAAGAGTAGCATCTCAATTCTAGCGAATCTCTTTGTCTACTAATCTTATATATTGTTAAGTGTTCTTATTGTACAGGAACGCACAAACGCAGAAGAAAAACAAGAATTGAGAGCTGAGAGCAAAATTTCCAAAGCAATTTTGCAAGCAGTTCGTGTGAGAATTAAGTGTGCTACTCTGAAGCTACTTGAACCAGCTAGAAGAACTAGTTCCATCTGTTTTCTTTTAGTCTAGTTTATTTGTAGTAGGTGATTACAACATGTATCTTTCAGCTTTATCTAGAAGCAATTGTAATAGGTACTGAGTGTTCAAGTTATAGTTAACTTGAAGTTTGTCGCAAGTAGCTAGAGGCTAGTTTGCCACAAAGGGATTAGAGGTAGTTTTTAGGTTTACAAAAGAGTTTATTTGTAAATGTTGTTTGGCTCGGTGATTTAGTGAAGAGTTTGGGAAAATCCTACTAAGTAGTAGGTCGTGGTTTTTTCACCTTTTGAGCCAGGTGTTTTCCACGTAAAAATATCTGTGTTCTTTAATTTCTGTATTTATTATTCCGCAAATTGTAGGAGTTGGAACACATAGAAGAACCTGGTCCTTCTATAACTAGTGCACGCGAAAATTGGACGCCATACAATTCACTCCCCCCCCGTCCCCTCCCCCCCTCTTGTGTGGTATTGATGAATAAAACATTATAGTTGAAGATCAGGGTCGAGGATGACCAATTAGGAAATCCTTCCGGTTCAATATATCCAAACAGGTCTGCAGATAGAAATCAGAGGGACATCGATAGGGAGCCTCGGTCGAACAAAGACCGATAACAGCCATACATCACAGATCGCAAGAACGGCGGCCCAGGACACAATTCCACCCGAAATGATTGAAGAAGTGATCGAGGACAGAGTTCTTGGGGACTTATGAGCAAAAGTAGTTTTGATAAGCATGTCGATCCTATAGACGCACCTCGATTGTCGGAGTATAATTTTAATGTCGACGCATCAGGTATTGTATCGCCAATTGGAAGAATCAAAGATATTAGATGGCCTAGGCCCATACAAACTGATCTTTCCCAAAGAAATCCCAATCTGATGTGTAAGTACCACGACACACATGGCCACAGAACTGAAGATTGCAGGCATCTAAGAGAGGAGGTAGCACGTATATTCAACGAGGGTCACTTTCGAGAGTTCTTAAGTGATCGAGCAAAGAATCATTTCAGAGAAAGGGACGCCAACAGGAAAAATGAACAAGAAGAGCAACAACATGTGATCCATATGATCGTCGGCGGGGTCGATATTCCACAAGGGCCCGTGTTCAAATGCACTAAAGTGTCAATTACTAAGGAAAATAGACCCGAGATTATGTGCCAAAAGGCGCCGTATCATTCAACGATGAGGAAGTAGAAGGAATTTCTCAACCCCACAACGACGATATGGTAATTTCTATCTTTATGAATAAAGTTCAAGTTAAGCATGTTTAAGTGGATCCAGGTAGCTTGTTAAATATCATCCGATCGAGGGCCGTGGAGCAGATCGGCCTATAAGACCAAATCGTGCCCGTAACTCGGGTCCTAAATGGCTTCAACATGGCTAGAAAAATGACTAAAGGAGAAATCATTTTACCAGTGAACGTGGCTGGAACTATGAAAGAAACCAAGTTCCATGTAATAGAGGGGGACATGAGGTAAAATGCCCTACTTGGGAGGCCCTGAATTCACAATACGCGGGCAGTCCCTTCAAATATCCATCAAATGATGAATTTCCCGACACCGGACAGGGTGAAAACAGTATATGGAGAGAAGTATGCTGCAAAGGAAATGTTCGTGGTCGATGAGGTGATACCAATATCGGCACTTTCGAGGTCAAAGGGATCGGACAGCAAAGGAAAATAGGAGGCCAAATAGCAACCACATCCACCAGCCTCGATTGAATTGAGAAGAATGGAATGGAAGAAGAAGACGACAATTATTGGATCCCTTGAAACCTTTTTCATTCCCGAAGATTCCGACGCCACCAAATCAACACTCAAAGAGCTGGAACAGGTTATATTAATCGAGTACATGCCTAAACAAAAGGTATACCTGGTACGGGGTTAACCCCCGAACTCAAGAAGAAACTCATTATATTTCTTATTGATAACATGGATTGTTTTGATTGGTCCCACTTAGACATTACAAGGATCCCACCAGAGATAAAAATACATCGATTGAGTCTGGACCAGAAGTTCAAGCCAGTGAAACAAAAGAGAAGGCCCCAGTACGAGGTAAAACACACATTCATCAAGGACGAGGTAACTAAACTTCTCAAAATATGATCCATTCGGGAAGTAAAATATACCGAATGGTTAGTAAATGTAGTCGTAGTCCCTAAAAAAGGGAACAAACTTAGGATGTGCATAGATTATAAGGATTTGAACAAGGCATGCCCCAAAGATTCTTTTCCTCTGCCTAACATCGATCGTATGATCAACGCCACGGCCGGCCACGAGATCCTTAGTTTTCTCGACGCCTATTCCGGGCACAACCAAATTCAAATGAACCCGGAAGATCAGGAAAAGACTTCATTCATCACTAAGTACGGAACATATTGCTATAACGTAATTCCTTTGGGCTAAAAAACGCAGGTGCTACCTACCAGCACCTAGTAAATAAAATGTTCGAAGAACAAATAGGTAAGTCAATGAAAGTATATATTGATGATATGCAAGTTAAGTCCTTGCGCGCAGAGGACCATTTGACACATTTGCAGGAAACATTCAAGATACTAAAAAAATACAACATGAAGCTCAACCCCGAGAAATGTGCTTTTGAGGTCGGTTCGGGTAAGTTCCTCGGCTTTATGGTGTCAAATCGGGGGATCGAGATCAACCCCGATAAAACCAAGGCTATCGAAGACATCACAATCGTGGACAACATTAAATTCGTACAAAGGCTAACATGGAAGATAGCTTCCTTAGGTCGATTCATCTCGAGATCGTCAGATCAGAGCCATAGGTTCTTCTCACTACCCAAAAAGAAGAACAATTTCGCTTGGACCCCGGAGCGCCAGCAGGAGTTAGAGGAATTAAAACGGTACCTCTCGAGCCCATCATTGCTTCATACTCCAAAGGCATATGAAAAGCTCTACTTATACTTAGCAGTCTTGGAAATAGCGATAAGTAGTGTCCTAGTTCAAGAAGAGCAAGGTACGCAATTTCCTGTTTATTATGTAAGTCGAATTCTAGGAGAAGCAGAAACTCGTTATCCACAATTAGAAAAATTGGCAGTTGCTCTAATAAGCGCCTCTAGAAAGCTAAAACCATATTTTCAATATAACCTTATATGTGTGTTAACAACTTACCCGCTTCGCAACATTTTACATAAGACCGAACTGTCAGGCTGATTGGCCAAATGGGTTGTCGAGCTCAGTGGGTACGATATCGAATATCAACCATGAATGGCTATCAAGTCTCAAATTATAGCAGACTTCGTGGCCGACTTCACGCTAGCCCTCGTACCCGAAGTCGTAAAGGAACTTTTATTAAAATTGGGTACATCATCGGAGGTGTGGAACCTTTTTACAGACGGTGCTTCGAATGTGAATGGGTCCGGGATAGGCATCGTTTTGAAGCCGCCCACGGGAAACACTATTGGGCAATCTATCAAAACTTCTAAGTTGACTAACAATGAGGCCGAGTACGAGGTCATGATTGCAGGTCTCGAACTAGCTAAAAGCTTGGGAGCGGAAGCCATCGAAGCCAAATGTGACTCCCTACTGGTAGTAAACCAAGTAAACAGAACCTTTGAGGTTCGAGAGGATAGAATGCAAAGGTATTTGGATAAGCTGCAAGTGACATTACATCATTTTAAACAATGGACTTTGCAACATGTACCTCGAGAGCAGAACAATGAAGTCTATGCCCTTGCAAATCTAGGATCATTAGTCGAGGACGACGAAATCACCTCGGGGACTGTCGTTCAACTCTCAAAGCCAGTAATCGAAGAAGGTCACGCTGAGATAAACTCCACCAGCCTAACTTGGATTGGAGGAATAAATATATTGAGTATTTGAAAAACGGAAATCTCCCGTCGGACCCTAAGAAATCAAGGGCTTTAAGAACAAAAGCTGCTCGATTCATATTGGCTGAGGATGGAGTATTGCACAGGAGGATGTTCGACGGACCGTTGGCAGTATGTTTGGGACCAGCGGACACTAATTATGTCCTACGAGAAGTTGACGAGGGTACTTATGGGAACCCCTCCAGTGCCGAATCACTAGTTCACAAAATCATCAGAGCAGGATACTATTGGGCCAATATGGAGAAGCACACTAAAGAATTCGTTCGAAAATGTGATAAGTGTCAAAGGTATGCACCAATGATCCACCAGCCCGGAGAATTACTTCATTTGGTCTTATCCCCATGAACATTTATGAAATGAGGGATGGATATCGTCGGTCCTCTGTCATCGACCCCAAGTAAAGTTAAATTCATTTTATTTATGACTGACTATTTCTCTAAATGGGTTGAAGCACAGGCCTTCAAGAAAGTCAGAGAAAAAGAAGTTATAGACTTCACCTGGGATCACATCATATGCCGATTCGGGATACCTGCCTAGATTGTACGTGACAATGGAAAGAAATTCATCGGTAGCAAGGTAACAAAGTTTCTCGAAGATCACAAAATAAAGAGCATCTTATCGAAACCATATCATCCTAGCGAGAACGGGCAGGCCGAATCGACAAATGAGAGCATCATTCAGAATCTCAAGAAAAGGTTGAACGATGCCAAGGAAAATTGAGAGAATTTCTACACGAAGTCCTTTGGTCATATCGAACAACGTCAAAATTTAGTACGGGGAAACGTCGTTCTCCTTAGTATACGGCGTCGAAGCCTTGATCCTGGTCGAAATCGGGGAACCCAGCGCCAGATTTTGATACACAACGAAATAATCAAATCACGAGGCTATAATTACTAGCCTCGAACTATTATATGAGAAACGAGAAGCAACCCTCGTTCAAATGGCAGCGCAAAAACATCGAAAGGTATTATAATCGAAGGAACAATCTTTGCCACTCTAGGATCGGGGATTTGGTTCCGAGAAAAGTCACCATCAATACTCGAGACCTTAACGATGGAAAACTCAGCCCAAATTGGGAAGGACCATATAAAGTCCTCGATATCGTCGGAAAGGGATCTTACAAGCTAGGCACGATAAATGGCGAGCAACTACCAAATAATTGAAACATCTCACTCCTCAAGCGATATTATTGTTAAGTTATGACCTTCTCCTTTTTCATTTACATTTTACACTAACCTATTTTAAGGTGTTCGAGTGAAGGTATCAAAGTTCTTATCAAGCAGGAAGATATGAGGATCTTAAAGCACGTGTTGCACTCTTTTTCCCCTCGACCGATTTTTATCCCAAATAGGTTTTTTCGGCGAGGTTTTTAACGAGGCAACCATTGTTCGTGCTGACTTTGAGTATCCGAGGTTTCTTTACAATCAACCTCGAATACTGGGGGGCATCACCCTGGGATGTTATATTTTCAAGGAAAATACTTCACGTTGACAGGGTCTCGATAGGAAAATGTTGTAATGGACCAAACGGTCAAATGAACCGTGTACATATAGATTATTCGATCCCTAGCGGAAAAACATGTACACATGTATGAACTATTCAAAGAAGTACTTTTCCTTACCTTATATCTTGTGCCTTAATGAAAATTTCTACATTACAAACTCCATACTTATGATTTTTTTTTAAAACTGGCTCAAGGTCCAAGTACAACTGCACCTCGAACGATCAACCCCATACTCGGGGACTACCGTCGAAAATCAACATGTTCGAACTATCTAACTTCGAAACCATAAGACCTCAAAGAGGTAACCCTCGATTTATAGGTCAAGGACACCATTCTCGGGGACTAACACTTAGAACAAGTTCGAAGTGTTATTGGGAAAAGAAGCCCAAGTGGGATACCTAAAGGCTACGGTCAAACTAGCGCGGCTCGTAGACATCCGAATCTCGCAATAAAAATAAGCCTTCGAATTTTTTGACAACCGGTTAAAAAGGGCTACCCTCGGCAAAATAATCAAAGGGCTTCGATAATATCATCCCTCGAATAACCTTAAGAGTTATCGAATTATTTAAATACAAATTTGTGCTAAGGCGTAAAAAGTAAAGGGGTTTCGATCAATATTAAACCCTCGAAAACCCCAATGGGTAAAAAATTCATGCCAAGGCATGACGAAAGTTTTATAAAGTCTTTGAGCCAAAAAGAGGAAAAAGCCATTCTTATAAGGCCATATCGGCCCGATTCAAAGAGCCTAAAGTCCATTACATTTTAGAGTTCGAGAATACGTTCTCACTCAATTCAAACCTAAGGGTTTCACTACTTCGAGTTTCACTCGAACTCGACTATGAAAGCAGTATTAGTGTGACTTCGGTCAAATTGCCCAAATCTGAAGTCTTAAACATATTATAAATTATGCTAAAATTTTACAAGGCACAAAGTAGGTTGAAATTATCACGAGGCAAAAACTGAGAAGAAATTAAAAAGGGAAATACTTTATATATATTTGAACAAGGTTATTTACAAAGGACCGACAAGGGTCCTGCACAAAAGAAAAGGAACAAAAATTACAAGAGCCCTAGCTATGCTCGGGAGTGACTCCTTCCTCGAGGCAGCTTCCTTCTCTGGCCCCTCACCATTATCGGATATGCTCTTGCTACCTTCATCGTCATTATCATCGCCGGAAGAGACCAATTACCTGGCATCGTCTTCGTGCATCTTTCCCTGAGCTATCTCCTCGGAAAGGTCGAAGCCTCAGGCATGAATCTCCTCAAGTGTCTCTCTACGATATTGGCACTTTGCTAGCTCAACAGTCGATTGTGCTTGATCGGTAGCCTTCCTCAGCTAAGCTTAAGCAGCCTCGGCATCAGCCAGGTATATAGCTATTGACTTGTCAGCCTGGGCCTTTGCCTTTCCGACCTCAGTTGGGGATTTAGCGAGTTCAGCCTCGAGTTCCTCGGTCCTCTTAGCCTGAACTGAGTACTTCTCCCCTAGAATTACAAAGCTGGACTTCGGCCGATGATAATTGATTCAAGGCGGTCTCTTTCTCCGCAGCAAAGCGGTTCATGTCTTCCTTCCACCTATGGCAGTCAGCTTTAGCTTGATCGGCCTCCTTCCAGAATAGCTCGATCTTCAAAACCTTTTGCTGCAACTGAGACATTGAAGCGTTAGTTTCCACCCTTGAATCGAGCCCGTACTTTTTCAAGAGAGTTTTTACCTGCTCGTTCAGCTTGGACTCCTCCTTACGAACTCTGGCCAAAACAGCTTGGAGGTCCCTGATCTCCTCATCCTCTGGTCCACAGAGAAGCTTGAGAGCATTATTCTCCTATGAAAGCTTTTAGAGATCGGTCTTACATTGGTTCATGTCAGCCCGATACTTGGAGAAAGCCTATATGAGAAACAATGGAAGTTAGACAGAAATAAGGAGAAATGAAAGACAATTACATCAGCAAAATTAATACTTACTTGGCTTAGAAGGTGTTGGGCCTTTTCAAAAAGGGTAGATGCATCGTTGAGATCAGAGGCATCATCGACCCCTGTAAAACAATCCCAAAAGGGATCCTCTTCACAGGGGACTCCGCCTATTTCAAGGGTCCTTATAGCCCAGGAATCCCTTATGGCCTCCTCGGAGAAAGTTGGTAGAGAGGGTGAGTGACCTGTTGTCACTTCCCCGAGCGAGTCGCTCGGGGCGCCCTGTTCAGCTTGTGGCTCTCGGAACCAGCCCCCTTTGGTATATTGTTTTGTTGGACAAGGGATAACATCGACCTCGGGTGATTCGGGGGATTTTCCCGAACCTTTGTTCGAAACCTCTTCATCACGAGGCAGGGTCTCGACAACCACCGCCGGCTTAGAGGAATTGGCGGTCTCGGCGGTCTTTCTTACTCGAATCACCAGCGCCGAGTCATCGCCTTCGTCTTCCTCTTCTTATTCATCCCTCAGCCTTTGGACCAACTCTACAGTAAGAGGGATAAGTTTCTTCCCGAGTCTTCGAGCTGGTGCATTTTTGGGTTTGGGGTCCTCGAACGTCGAGGCCCATTTCCTCCTATTATCTTTCCTGGCTTCGGAACTGGGGCCTTAACCTCTTCCTCGTTGCTCGGAGGCCTCAAGACTGCGTCTTTGTTCAGGCCAGCACAAAAATAAACTGAGTAAGAAAAAGAAATGTGACCAACACCTCGGAAATAAGGAAAGGGGAACTCACCATGATTCTTTGCTTCCCATTTGCCTTTTGCCAAGTCCCGCCAACAGCAGTCAGCATTAAGGGTGGCAGGGGGGCCGGGGCTGGGCCCGCGGGCTTGCGGGCTAAACGGGCCGGCCCCTGGGGGGCCCGGGCTTGGGGGGCTTTAGGCCCGTGGGGGGCCGGTCCCTTGCTTTGGGCCCGTGAGCCCGGGCCCGTTTAGCTTGGGCCCGGTCCAAGCGGGCCCAACGGTCAAAATTTAAAAATAAAAAAAAATTAAAAANTGGCCCCCAAACTTTGTTTTAACCCCAAACTTTTTATAATTACACTTTTTCCCTTTTTTCAACTATAAATACCCCCTCATTCTTTCATTTTTACTCACAAAATCATCAATCTCTCTCTAATTTTCTTCTATTATGCGTTACTTTATTATTGCAAATTGTGAAAAATTGTGAAGTTGGTGAATTGAAGTATTCAAAGTCTTCAAGTCTTCAACATTATACAATTTTCAAGAAGTTGTTCGTCAATTCGGTAAACTCGTTCCAACTCTTAAGTTTTAATATTATAGTTTTGTTTGTTTAATTTATTTTCCTTATAATTAATATGGACTTTTCTTTGAAAAACATGTTTGGTGGTAAGGGTAAGGGTAAATCTAAAATTGGTGAATCTAGTAGGCAAGCTACTACTCCTCCCCCGGCTCCCCGACGTAGATCTATTACCCGTCCTCCCCCACCTATTATTCTTGATAGTGATAACCCTTGTTTTCAATTTACTGATAGTCAGTTTATACATGATCTTACACCAGCTTCACAATTAAATGATGAATATATGAATACTCTTTATGGTAATACAACTATCGATGAAAATTATGAGGAAAATGATGATTTAGATGAAACTCAACCCGATTTAGATGATACACCTACTAGTCCTTTTGTTAACCAAACTGATAATAATCCAAATGATGCCCCGGTTGACCCTCCTGTAGTAACCCCTACTTTTAATAGAGAACGTGCTAAACGGAGCGAAACATCTCTTGTTTGGCATTTTTTTACTCAATTAAGAGATCAAAATAAGGCTAAGTGTAAAACTTGTGGGCTGTTGATGTCTCATAAATTTAATGACCACCGTGGCGGTACAGGTATTTTGAGTAGACACATACTGAAACACGCTGAAGCTAAAATTAAATTTCAACAAATGAAAGCTCATCAAGAGGGGACAAGTGTAGGTACTTAGGTTAACCCTAGTACCGGGTCAAACCTAGTTCAAACGGGAATTAACACTGTTACCGGTGGCATTTTATATTACGATCCAAATAAAGATCGTGAAGAATTGGCAAAAATGGTTACTGTTATGTGCTTACCATATAGTTTTCCCTCTAACCCTCACTTTGTCCATTATATTAGAAGAAGTTTTAATCCTACTTATAAAGGATGACCTTGTACAACCGTAAAGTCTGATATTTATAAACATAAACATGAATATGAACAATATTTGCGCTATTTATTTACTCATATTAGTAATCGCATTTCTATTACTACTGATATTGGTAAGAGTGGTAATGACTGTGATTATTTAACTGTTACCACTCACTGGGTTGATGATGAATGGATAATGCAAAAGCGCATTATTGCTTATAGAATAATTACTTCAAGTCACAGAGGTAAGTTTATTGCTAAGACAGTTCATGATATTTGTAGATATTTTTGCATTCAAGATAAAATAATGGCAGTTTCAATGGATAATGCTTCTAATAAAACTAATGCTATAGGCTATCTTACAACTACACTAAGTCCTGCATTTAGTAATATTTTCCATGTTAGATGTATTTGTCACATTTACCATTTAATTGTCGGTGATGGTTTGAAAACTTTAAATGCTGAAATTGCAAAGGTTAAATTCGCTCTTCATTGGCTTTTTTATGCAAACCGTAGAAGTAGAGTTAAAGAATATTATAAAAAATATGATGAATTTGGCCTTAGAGAAAGAAAGGTTCCTAAACCTTGTTCGACTAGGTGGAATTACTTGTATGAAAGTTTAGTTGTTGCATATGAATATAGAAACCCAATAATGGCAACGTATAATGCTCGTGTTAGTGATGATGATGATGATGATGGTCACCTTACAAATCAAGATTGGGCTAATGTTAAAATTCTTCTATATTTTTTAGAACATTTTCATGTTGCTACAAATGAATTATCTGGGCAATATTGTGCTACTATTTCTAACTGTTTAGTTTATATTTCAGCACTTGCAGAATTATTTAATCAATTTTCAGAGGGTGGGGTAGTTTACCAATATGCTATTGATGATATGAAAGATAAGTTTAAAAAATATTTTTTCCCTATCCCCCCTCTTTATGGTATTGCAGCCATGTTAAATCCTACAATGAAATTAGGAGGTCCTCACTATTGGTATACTCAGATTTATAATGCTTTACCTCTTTCACCTGAGGAATTTGCTACACTTAAAGATGAAAAAGAATCAATTAAAATAAATGCTCAAACAATTTATAATGCTTATCAAGTAGCATTAGATCATGCTAGACCAAATATTCCAACTCCTACCTCGTCTAGCTCGCAGGTTCCTAAAAGAGTTGCGGGGCTAAAAGCACTTAGTTCTTGGACGGGGTTCAAGGGTTCTCAAGGTGATAATATTGGTGATTGTTCACAACTAAATGAGCTTCAAGTTTATTTGTCGCAGGGACTTGAATCAGAGAATCCAGACGGCACCTTCAATGTTTTGGAATGGTGGAAGGACAAAGAAAAACACTTTCCGGTTCTTTCAAGGATGGCTCGAGATATTTTAAGTATTCAAGCTTCAACAGTGGCATCGGAGAGCGCTTTCAGCCAAGCGAGACTTCAAATCGGTGATCATAGAGCGTCTATGAGGGAGAGCTTAGAAAAATCAGTACTCTTCAGAGATTGGATCCGGTCGGAAAGAAGAAATTTTGGACTTGCTGAATCACAACCGGATATAGACGAAGCTTATGAAGAAATGCTAGCGGAACTTGCGGAGGATGCTTCTTCGCCCGGAAGCGGTGATGACCAAGCTTCTTTTCCGCCACTGCCAACGGAAATTCCTCCCAACATTGAAGGATTTATGAAATTTGTTAGAGATAATATGTAGATTAATATGTAACTTGTATTTTGGCACATCTTGATTAGTTTTTTTCCCTTTTAATGGTGGTATTAGTACCTTAGTTGTGCTCATTCCATTGGGAGGAGGAAGACTAAAAAAGATATTGTCAATTTTTTAAATGTCGTATTAATAAAAATTATAAGACATTTCCTTGAATATTTGTGTTTAAACTTGAATTACAATACATAAGTCATAATTATATAAAATAATTTACAATAAATTGTATTATATAATATAATTACATAACAAAAAATTTGTAACTATAATTTACAATAAGTGCAAGTTTGAATATCTCTTTACTATTTTTTT